>CABHPR010149151.1:3881-37716 GCA_902168415.1 Peromyscus melanophrys | reverse complement strand
AAACAGGCAGGAAGAAGTATAGGCGGGACAAGGAGGAGAGAATTCTGGGAAGTGGAAGGCTGACCCAGACACTGCCAGTCGCCGCCATGACAAACAGCATGTGAAGACGCCGGTAAGCCACGAGCCACGTGGCAAGGTATAGATTTATAGAAATGGATTAATTTAAGATATAAGAACAGTTAGCAAGAAGCCTGCCACGGCCATACAGTTTGTAAGCAATATAAGTCTCTGTGTTTACTTGGTTGGGTCTGAGCGGCTGTGGGACTGGCGTGTGAGAGAGATTTGTCCTGACTGTGGGCCCGGTAGGAAAACTCTAGCTACAAAGTGGAAACCAAAAATATAGAAATGAAATAATCTCTTTAGTATACACAATTCAAATAAAATTTTATTTTAATTACACTCTACATTTATAATTTCAGTCTTTTGGATTCCATGTTTATTACTCATCGAGTGTAATCAATAGGCATGTGGACAAGAACAATGGAGAAGGAGTATTTTTTTAAGACAAGGTAGTTGGTACACATCTTGCTATGTTCATGAACTAAATTTCTTCCTCTCACAAGAAATGTTATGGGTCTTACTTCTCAGGAACTAGTTATATCTATCAGAAGTGAGATTTCAACTGCTTTCTTTACACTTTGTCTGGCCTACTGTTATAGTGTAGTATCTATATCCCCATTTCTAAGGAATTCATTGTCTAGGACTCTATTACATGGTTAAGAAGTTTAAACTCTGTGTGCCTTGCCACTGATGTTTGAACGAGCTCTAGGTTATTTTACATAAGATAGAAGACACTAAATTGTTGAGTCTCAAGGTCACCAGTCTCTTGCATTATCAATGTAGAAATTTTCTCTTAGTCCCTAGCCAAACCAGCATTTAAGATGCCTTTTAAGGAATGCCTCCCATTTCCAGATCAGGATATTTACATCTAATGCTACCTGCTTGGTCTTTGTCTTTGTCAAAGTTCTCTGCTCTGGAAATCCAATTTCACAGTCCATATTAGAAAAGTTGAGTCTACAACACAAGCACCTCACATTTAGTTCAATGCTTACTTATTAGCCATTATGTCTATGTTCACTTCTGAAAAAAAAAAAAAGAGAAAAAGAAAAGAAAGCCTAAGACAATTACTTATTTATAAGTAATCTTTAGAGATTCCAGTATATAATACAATTGATTTAAATATTGTTGGTTTTCTGATAAAATGTAGAGTTTTTAAAAGGCAAACAGAATTACTAGAAAGCTAATTTTGTTGCATGAAAAACAAGCAGGGAAAATAAAAAATGGTATAAACTAAAGTTCAGAAAATGTTTAGAAAATGTTTTCATATAGTATACTGTAATGCAATGATATTCTGATAAAAATATCACTAAGTTAACAATGAATTTCAAAAAGTAACAGACATTTTTGCAGATAATATGTTATATGGTACACTCTATCTACTTGTATTAAGTAAATAATAGCAAGAGCTCATACATCTGCTTCTAAGTGATTAACAATTTTCTAATGACTTTATTCATATTTTTGTTTAATAGTCACAAGACTCTGGAAGATACATACTACTTATTACTTTCATCTATTAAATGAAGAAACTGAGGCACAGAGTTCTCACACAATGACCACAAACCAACACTGTACTGTTAAAAGAATGGAAACAAGAACCAAGTTGCTTGTTATGAAGATAGATCTTTTTTAACCTCATACTAAACAACAGTCTTTAAAGTTCCCAGAGAGCATGTGTTAGCATTGTTTAACCAAACTTTTTTTATTTTCCCTTAGCTAAAATTATTTTTCCTCTAACAATGCTGGGATTATGCTAATCACTTTACATGCATTATTTCTTCCAATCTTTTTGTTGTTGTTGTTTTAATTTTATGTCCAACCACAGTTTCCCCTCTGTCTTCTCCTCCTGTTCCCTCCCCTGACCTTCTTTCTACACTCACCCTCATCCACTCCTCAGAAAGGGTAAGGCCTCCCTTTGGAGTCAACAAGCAAGGCATATCAAGTTGAGGTAGGACTAAGCTCCTCCCCGCAACATCAAGGTTGAGTAAGGACTGCCCTAGGCCCACTGAATGTAGGTGACAGTTGTTGAGTTTAGTCTGTTTGTGGGGCCTCTAGCAGTGGAACCAGGATCTGTTCCTGGTACATGAGCTGGATTTTTGTGAATTTTCACCAACTCTTAAGGAAAAAAAAAAAAGCTGTAGGATACGTCTTGCTTTTTTGCCATTTAAAGTAGTTAAAAGAAAGACAGAAGTCAACACTTAAAGTCAAGTGTTTGAGTCAGAATGATGAGCTCCTAATCCATGAATTACCAAATTATGTTTTTTAGTTGTGTAAGAGTTCATCTATCTAGTGACAGCACATTCTTTTATACGAGCAGGAACCCAGTACCATTGAGAATTTGGAAGAAATAAACACTCTTGGGGCTGCCTTATGCAACATCAGATGTTTAACATTCTTAGTCCATCCGTATACAAAAGCCCTTCTTCTTAGATATGGCAGCCCCAACTGCTCTGGGGGTGGAGAGGAATACTTATATCTAAGTCTTCAAATATTGGTTTTAGTAATAGATTCTTGCAGTGGATACATCTGAATAAAAACTGTGGTATTTTATTTGTACTGAAATGTGGTGATACTTTATTTGTATGTTAATAAATAAAGCATGCTTGGAGATCAGAGGAAATGGCCAGCTATTTTTAAGTAAACATAGAAGTCAGGCAATGGTAGCACCTGCCCTTAATTCGATCACATGGCAGGCAGGGTATCTGTGTGTTTAAGGACACACTAGGGAACAGCTAAACATGGTGAAACACCTTTAATCCCAGTAGCAACCACAGAGACCTGGAGGTCTGTACAGACAAGCAGTGACAAGGAAGTGAGGTAGCTGGGCTAAGAGCCAATGAGCAGGCAGAACAGCAAGGCAATAAAGTCATGGGTAAGACAGGAAGTAGCCCCTTTTGGTAGATGCAGAGCTGGAGAGGTAAGGTTGGTGGCTATCACTATTTTCCTGATCTCTAAGGCTTTCACCCCTATATTTGGCTCTGTGTTTCTTTTTAGTAAGACTGTTTAGAAATTTGTCTATAGAATCAATGATCACTCCCAGTTTCCACATTTTATACTAATAGTAGCATTTTATTTAAGCATGTTTTCCTTTATTCCACCTAAAATGTATAGTCCAGGCTGAAGTTTTATTTTGTGATACTTTGATCTTGGATATTTTGGCTAAATCATGGAAATATCTTGTAGCAGGACCTGAGCTAGGTGAATTTCAATGGGTCAGAAAGCAGCTAATGGTCATAGGACAGGGGAAATTTATTTCACCTATCTTTAAAACAATGTAGACACTGAGTTAACAAAGTTTTATGTGACAATTATACCAGATAAAATAAAAATGTGCCTGTAACATCACTTAGAGTAATACCTATATGACAAATACTTTATTGAGAGTGTCCACAACTGCATCTTTATTGATAGGGATACTTGTATAATTTTCTCTTTCACATGTGCAGTTTTTAAGTCCAGGAGATAACATACCTTTCCTCCAGACTCACTAAAGACACTCACTGAGTGATGTCATATGTCTAAATACTTAGCTAATCCATTACATGAGCACAACCTTAGGCTAGTGGAAGTTGAAAATTAACACACAGTGACAAGCTGTTAAGAAAAAACACCCAATTTGTGTCTATGGATACAAAACATTAGCATTATAAACAGACCATGGTACAAATCATTTTCCCTAGAAAAACCTTTTAAAAATGGTACTACATTTTGTTTGTCCATTCCTTACAAGTTGGCATGACTCTCCTCGATTGTGTATCATTTTGCCAATTATTTTCTGTTAAAATTATTGTCAGAAACATATATTCCAAACAAGAGAAGAACACATCTACATCTTTTAGCCACCTGATTATCTTCAACCCTACTCTGTGGATCTGTATATTGTCTGAGGACTAAATACATATGCATAGTTTTATTATTTTTAATTCTTATTTGTTCTCAAAATATAGATCTCTCAATAGCCTACGCTTTATTGTTTTCTATCTCTAGTGCCAAAAACCTGTCTCAATATTTTCCCATGCCAGTCAGAAATGCTGAAAGCTTATAAGGAACAAGTACCCAGTGGAGAACAAGCTACCAGAGTGCACAGCTTCATGCTGCCCTTCATGCCTCGTGGGCACAGTGGGCAAGGAAAATTCTCTTCATTCTACAACAAAACAGCTGCCATAAAGCCACTGTCTCAAGGAAAAC
Organism: Peromyscus melanophrys; assembly: GCA_902168415.1. Lineage (NCBI taxonomy): Eukaryota > Metazoa > Chordata > Mammalia > Rodentia > Cricetidae > Peromyscus > Peromyscus melanophrys. The sequence goes on along the minus strand of CABHPR010149151.1, from coordinate 33,468 downwards.
AAAGACCTAGGTTTGATTTGAAAACATATTTTGACCTCTATTTAAAAAGACAAAACAGCCAACATGAGTATAAGAGAGCATAGGCATTTTTAAATCTCAAGTTAATTATTTTAGATGAAAAAGGAACTCTCCAAAGAGAACAGCAGCTGCTGGAGTCAGGAGCTATAGGCCTTGCCAAATTGTAATATGGCCCTGAATACTCCTCTGTAATTACTATTTTCCTCATATGACTGAATCATTCCCATAGAAGGAGATAACTTTTTTAAACCTAATCTTTATTCTCCAAAGAACTTGTGATTCTTCCACCAGTATCTGTTAATTATTTCATGGCCCAGAAATGACACTTCCCAGCACCCTCCCTCTCCAGGCTCCTCTTCACACTTTCTGTTAAAGATGCTCTGAGACACAAAAGGTGAACATTAGTGAGCCACATGTAGAGTGTGACTGAGAAATTTCCTTTGAGTCACTGCTCTCTTTGTTCATGGGATAACAAAGATCTAGAAACTACATAGGCAATAGGCATTGCCATATATGTGGACTGACCTCTCACAATTGCCTCCAGAGGTTTGTGTGTTAGAGAGTAAGAAGCCACCCAGTTTTTGTATGAAAACTAACTTTTGCTGTTTGATTTTTTTTAGGACTGATTTGTCATGGCAATGGAGTTCTGACATTCCTAATATAGTTCTTTAGGTAATCTAATGTAGTTAGTAAGTGCTTCATAGGGCGCAGTTTAAAAGACAATTGTCCAAAACCTAAAATACCATTTACTAGTAACGTTAGATATGCTTTACAAAGGAAAAATAGCCAAGGGGTGGTGGCACATGACTTTAATTCCAGCACTCGGGAGGCAAAGGCAGACAGATCTCTATGAGTTCGTGGACAGCCTAGGCTACAGAACAAGTTCCAGGATAGCCAGAGCTACACAGAGAAACTCTGTCTAGGGAGGGAAAAGAAGGAATTGGGAAAGTCTGCATATTATGCATAAGCCATCTAACCAGCTTGGGGGAGTTCTCAGCACAATTCTGCATCACTGACTAAGAAATGGACAGGTCATCTTCACAAGAAGAGATTATGGCCCTGTAAAGTGGTACATTTTTGCTAGTTACAAAGACAGTGAAGAGGGTTGTGTGTTTGGAAGGGGAGGATCTTCATTCAGTGCTCATTCTTCTTAAGCATTTTATGTAAATTGATGAACTTAACATCATTCAAGTGAAAAGGAGAAATGGTGTTTTCACAACAGCTGGTAGTAGGACAAGCAGATCAAGATCCAGATTTCTACATCAACTCTGCTGGGTATGACTGTATGACTCACAGCTTTGATTACAAACTCTCTTACTGTCCCAGAGATGGTGAAGGGCCAGTATAAATCTTAACACAAGGTCATGGTGGAGATTGACTAGCACCACACGCATATAGATTCTAGTAAACTACGTAGTATCTGATATATGTTAGCACTCAACAAATGCTAGTTTTGTTTCCTAATATCCTTTCTATTACCCTAATAACCTTTCTTTTGTAACCTTTCCATATGTATTTCCGATGGCTCATGCTTTTTCTTTTGTGTTTCAAACTGAAAAAAAAAAAAAAAAGGTAATGGATGCTAAATGATCACCACCATGACTAACAATGTCCTTAAAGATTTGTTATTGTCTGCCATTGGGGACTGATGGCATTATCTAACAGAAATCAAAACGATCCCTATCTCATACTGCTGATGTCAGCATGAGGAGGAAAGCAGTTACAGCAGTCAGCAATGGCAGAGATAAGCACAGAGGGGACAAAGGGAGATTTGAACAGGCACAAGTCAGATGGCTCAAAGAAAAAAAGTAGAATCAGAGACTCAAAATTGTCTTCCTGGACTTTAATTAATTTGGATGGATTGAAAATGGATTTAGTAGCACAGTACATTGTGCTAGGCTCCGTGGAACTCAACAGAATCCAAAATTTATGAAGGAGCACACATTTTGTATTGTTTCCCACTCTCTAGGACAGTGCCTCATGGAGGTGGATGATAAAGGATGTGAAGTGGCATTTCCAGATATTTCTGGTATTTTTTGGCAAGAACTCAGCCACCACAGGCAATATTTAGTAAGAAGAAACAAGTTCCACTGGGCCCTGCTCTAGTCACTGTTTCCCAGCATCTTCACATTCCTTAATCCTCTTGAATTTTGAATTTCTTTTATTTTCTGACTGTAGCCCCAGTCTTCTCTGTGGATTTGGTAATGATTAACCCTCTTAAATATCTTCACTTGTATCAATGCTTGACATTGATTCTTTATGGATGATGAATAAACTAGATAAGACCCCAGCCTAACTCAATGACATCAGGATGGCAAGGATGGCAAGGGTTTAAGAATCAAAGTCCTTATCTTTGCTAACCACCTATATATCCAGGGAGGGAAAAGATAAATTTTCTTATGCCCACTCTTTCAAAATAACCATGAGGAAAAATTTATTTATTGTTCAAACAGTGTTTGAAGTACTGTGAACATGTGTGTTGAAAATGATTTGAATTCATCTATGTCATCCCATCTGCAGTTCAAATTCTCTCAGAAGTCCTGTGCTCATGTGGTGAGGAGAAATTCTTATATAAAACTGGCCTTTCTTCCTGCCCACTAAGGGAACAAGGCCCCATGGGAAAGCCAGTTTGAGAGATTCAGCTGCTGAAGTATCACTCTCATGTAGCACTACTTTTTCCAACAGTCCAACACAAGACCTGCTTGTGCTGAATTCCAAAGAATGGCATCTTAGTCTCCACAACAAGCTAGGTGAACTAGCTAAGCTCTATCTTCAAGTGTTAGCTCTCCATTCAGTTCTTATGGCACCAAAGGCATCATCTCAAGCTATTTCCTGTTTGTCTTGGAACAATCATGTTAAAAACACATGTTCACAGAGATCCACAACTAATTAAGGTGCAGAGAATAAAGGACTATGGAATTCTCAGCCATAAATGGGGTGTCTGTATCATACTGTTCCCAAGGCTCAGTCATCATTGTGGAAGAAGGGGCTAAAAGATTGTAAGTGCTGTAACCAGTGGATTACTAGAAGAAAACTGTTTTCTGAACATAGTAGGTCAGTTGCACATAAGAATTCACTATTGTGGAATATTAGTAGAAGATGTTTATGTTGTGGAACATTTGTTTAATGATGCAAAGATGTGTTGCATTTGTTTAACTCTGTAAAGCTCTGTTACTTTGCCTCTCTAAAATACCTGATTGGTCTAATAAAGAGCTGAACAGCCAATAGCAAGGCAAGAGAGGGGATAGGCAGGATTGGCAAGCAGAGAGAATAAATAGGAGAAGAAATCTGGGAATAAAAGGAGGAGGATGCAAGGGGCCAGCCACCCAGCCACCCAGCCACCGAGGCAAACAGCCAGACAGCCAGACATAGAATAAGAAGTAAAGAAAGTTATACAGAAATATAAAATGGTAAAATCCCAGAGCCACAAGGTAGATGGGATAATTTAAGTTAAGAAAAGCTGGCTAGAAATAAGCCAAGCTAAGGCCAGGCTTTCATAAGAAAGAATAAGTCACCATATATTTATTTGGGAGCTGGGTGGTGGTCCACCAAAGACCCAAAGAGTAAAGAGCACCCCAACAACAGTTCAGAGCATTTGAGACAGCATGTGTAAGACCTGCACAAGCTCAGACAAAATTTAATCATGGAGAAGAGAGGTGGGCATGAAGTCCCACCCCTAGATAAGGATATATTGGCAGTTTATAATTTCTGGAAGGGGGAGAGTCCACTTTTTTATTGGCGATGCCCTTGATTGGTTGATACACTCCAGTGAAACACACATTCAAGAATACATGGGCAGCACAAACTGTACTTGATAGATGGGGAAAAAGGACAAAGTTTGTGGGTAGGGAAGGAGGGAATGGATCTGGGAGGGGAGGAAGAGTGGTGAATATAATCAAAGCACACTGCAAGAAATTTGCAAAGAACTAACACAATATGAAAAGAAAAAAAATCCATGTTCAAATTCTTTCTTAAAAAGTTTTTCCCAAATTCTTGGCAGAACTGATTCTAGTTTCTTTCTGTTATGAAAGCACTCAATCTAGTAAGTTTAAAGACCAAAATGTCTTATATTCGGGGGTAGTTTATCTATCTGTTTCCTTAGACGCAAACTTAGAGTGCCTGGAACTTACTATTTGGGTCATTATATCTCACCCAATGCCAAGTACACAACTTTGTAACCTAGTAACCAAAACATGTTTGATAAATTGGATTTAAAATATAAAAAAAATGCAGAAGAAATTCCAAATGGTTCCTTCCTGTTCATATTTATTTTAGCAAAGTGAATGATCTAACCCAACATAAATGTGCAATGTGTCAAGAGAAAAGAAAGCATTTAGGTTACCAATCACAGGTTCACAATTCTTAAGGCAGTATTCAGCTTTCTTCATTGCCTTATCTAATAGATGTCCTATTAGATAAGACCTTGTAAAGGACCAAAAAGCAATTCAACTGCCTTAGCAATGTGTAGTCTCTCTAGATCTTGTTTATTCCTAATTCCATTGCACATAAAACCTTACTTTCCCTCTATCTATCATCCAGAAAATCCAGGCAAGCATTAGGAGCTGAGTGCTTTCACAACACTTTCTAGTAAAAGCAGAAAGTGTGGAAGGTTCCTTAATGGTGTGGCAACGTGTGTGTTAGCGAGGCTGGATGGCATTCCCTTGATATATAAACTCTGACAAATATATGTCTCTTTCTTGGCAAGAGACAAGTTTGACCCTTGGTTCTAGCCATTAGCCTGAAAGCAGACTACCTTGCTACTCAAAAAGTGCCAGAGTCCAGCAGCATTGCCTCACCCGGGAGTCATAGAGAAATGAAGAGTCTCAGAATTCATGGAGATATCATGAATCAGAATTTGCATTTTAACAATATTCCCAAGTGACTCATAGGGAGATAGTCTTTTAAGAAGCATGGGCATTGGTTATTCTAGCATCATATTTTTTTTTTTTTGCTTCCTGGCAGTCTTTTTGCTCCAAGCTGTAATTTTATTAGAAAAAATTAAGTATTTCCTTCTGACATTTCTTCCCTCTCTGACCTTCTGTCTTTTTAATGCACTCATATATAGGTTTTAATATGTAGTACAAAAAACAAAATAGTTTTTATGTATTTTTTATAACCTGATGGATATAACTGATGCAAATTTTATATCCAATAAATAACCAAGACTCTTACATACTCAATAATATGAATCAACAGAATGCTTCCCTGACAATTAATCAACTTTCTTGTCTGAGAATCAGTGGATTTTAGTTTAATTATATATGGGGTCAAGAGTTAAAAAATCCTGTTTTATCTTCTCATGTTATCTTCTAATATCTTAAATACACAGTTTATTTAGCTCAGAGAGAAGCAGCAAACACATTCCTGATAAAAGCGTGTGTCGCCACCATTACATACTACTAGCACTGCCGTCAGTTTGCTTAAATTTTGTGTGTTGGGGAAATGAAATGGAGAGAAGGAAATCAAATTCCCACTTGACACCACTGGCGTTTGCTGTCCTATACAGCATGAATGCGTTGGTGGCTCTACTCATTCATGCAATCTGAATGTTCTCAGTTATGAATAAAACAACAGAGGCAGTGATGCTAAAATGCACAGTGATGTCATCAGGAAGTATTTACAGTGTCAGGGTGCCATGTAGTAAACTGTCAGCCATTCTCAAAAGTAAAATGCATCTTCAAATGTTTAATACAAGCCGGGGTCACATTTTGAAATAAATAGCTGAACAGAAAGCTGAACATTAAGAAATTTAGTCTTCTTCAGAATGTTTTACTGCTGCTACTTGGGCAAAAATATGAATCTTTTGTTTTTGTTTCAAGACATTTTTCTCACTGCAGAAGGAGTAAATGTCTAAAATTTAAATTTTCCAAAGAGAGAATATTAGAACCAAAATGACTCATAGCAATATCTTCTAAAACTGCCTGGATCTTCATCTCATCCGTTTATAAAGAAAGCCCAGTGGGGCCTTAGGACTTAGTTTTCAGTGTGCTTCCAGTGTGGTCTAGCACTCATCACCCGGGTAATCTTGAACAAATCCTTTATCTTTCAGCCTCAGTTTGTAGACCTACAAAATGAGGGCATTGGGCTAGATGATATACGTTCCCCGTATACCTGAAATACTATTATTATGGACAGCTAGAAAAAAAAAAAAAAAACAACCTAGATTGTCCTCACTCCATAAAAAAAAAAAAAAAGAAGAAGAAGAAATAAAAGCAAAAACAGGAAAAGCTATTAAGTAACACTTACATGATCTGGCTTTTGATACTTCAATCTGAGCTTAATACTTAGGCATCATGGACGCTGTGGATGGTCATGACAGACAAGCAAAATCAGGGAAGATGACGGCCAGGCTACTGTGCCTGGGAGGAGCTGTTGGGCAGTCAGATCAGAATGATGGTAAATCTCATGCTTCCCAGCATCTAGTGTCTGTGCCTGTCTGGGCTTTGCCTCAGTAATTTCTTCTACAAGTTCACTGGAGCCCTGGGAGTCTAACCCTTAACCTAACCCCAGACAAATAGCCTTTTCCTTCTGGAAAACTCCCGGCCTTGACAAGTCACTCAAAATCTATTTTAAAAGGAACTCTAGGCTCCAGGGAACTGTATATGTTTTCATCTTTTAATCAGCTGTCTGGCTTTGGCTGGTCTTTTGTTAAATCTTTTTTTTTTCTCTTATTACAATTTCATTATGTTAATAAACGAAGAATCAGTTTGCATAATACAGATGATGAATTCAGTCTTGTAGACTCTGTCATGACCATTTTTATGGTTTAAATACATTTACATATCTTTCATCTTTACTCAACTGTCACATGTTACCAGCCACAGATACCCCTCTCCTCCCTCCTCCAGCCCACCAGCCTCCCCTCCCAAAGCCCACCCCCCATTCCCACCTCCTCCAAGACAAGGCCTCCCATGGGGAGTCATCAGAACATGGTACATTCAGTTGAGGCAGGTCCAAGCCCCTCCCCCTGCACCAAGGCTGCACAAGGTGTCACACCATAGGCACTGGGCCCCAAAATATTTTCAATCAGGAAAAAAGAAAGTCAAGCAATGATTTTTTTTTCATGGGGGGTGAGGAAGGAATGTAAATATAACAACTCAATAAGAAATAAATCAGGCCAATCATCAAACCAATGTTTAATTTATTGGACTCAGTTTATGACAATATACTAATGAAGCTAAAACTCTTCATTCTGTTACCAACTAAATATCTATAGAAAACTAATATTAATAGAACAATTATTTCATCGCTAATATAAAAATTATTGACATCTGCCATTTCTTATTATTATTATCATCATCATTTTATTTTTTATGGGTTAAGTTTGAGGGGTGTTGTACTCAACTTCATGACAACATTGCTGCATTAATCTTTTTTAAAAAATGCAAGGAATTCTACCACCAGCTTCAGGGATTAGTCAACTTGCAAAATGGTGATCAAAAAATTTTGTTACATGAGAAAAAAAATCAAGATTGTATGATACAGGGAATCTGGGTTATGCTTAACTAACATCTGCCCAAACTAAACATCTGAGATTCCTCTCTGAAGGGACCACTTCTCACCACTAAAGACTTATTAAAATGGAGCTGTGGCCAGTTTTTAGGAAGGCAGCTGAAAGTTATTGGAAGTTGATAGGAATATTGGAGGACATCTAAGAACCTGTCAAGCTTGAAACTCTAGAACAAAAAGAATGCAATTGACAATAAAGATATAGCAACACAAATAAATGAGTGAATAATTAAAGTCAGTAAACCATCTCAGAGAATTGTACAAATATGTATCTCTTTTACAACACATATAAACTTCAAATTTATAAGAGATCTGTGTATGTTTCCTGTTCTTTATTGCTGTTCTAGACAGCCATTACTTTGTAGACACTTGTCTCAGATCTCCAAGATCCCTCTGCCCCTGCAATTGAGTGCTAGGATTACAAGTGTCAATCACCATCCCAATAGACTTTCTTTGATTTTCTTTCCTATTTTACTATAAGCTCATAGAATCTCTACATTAATAATTAACCTTGGGAAAAGTATTTATCTTCAACTCTTATAATGAGGGTCCCTTCACAAACTGTGTTGATAACAAATGAATTACATAATATACTTAAAGGTTTTAGCCCTGTGCCTGGCACCAGGAAGAAACAGAGAAAATTAACTAGACATATGAACAACTATTATTGAGACATCTAAGACTTACCACTGGTGTTGTAACTATTCTCAAACTACAGGTATAGGTTTTAAGCTAGCACATTAGATTTTCCTGTAATAAAACAAGCAAACTGGAGAGATGGCTCAGTGTTTAGGAGTACTGTTCTTTCAGATGACCTATGTTCAGTTCCCAGCATCAGCATGGCAGGTATCAACTACCTGTAACTCCAGTTCCAAGCATCTGACACTTCTTCTCACTTCCACTGGCTCCTGCATGCATGTGATGCATTCATATTTACTCAGAGCACACAAATAACATAAAATTAAAAGAATAAATATAATCAAAGTAAAAAAGCACCAGTCAATTGCAATCCTTTCTTTCCAGTAGAAAAATCAAACCAGCACAAATTCCCTTGACCTCTTGACTCTAAAATGCCTGAAAAAAGAAATCAAATCTGCATTATCCAGTCAAACATTGGAGACCTGTTAAAAACTGCTTCTCTTTAAAATAATGATTGGATAAAGTAGAAAATGAATTCTTACATTCAGAAAAAAAGAATTTTTGAAACTCCTTGTTGAAAACATGGCAAATGTGCATCCATTTTGTTTTTGTCTTACAAACCCTCACACTGTTCTGTGCCTTTACAATTAGTTAACATTGCCTCAGCATTTTTATGAAATTAATGTCAATTTGTTTGAATATAGTTTTTGAAACAAGAGAACACTCTGTTCCTCTCTTGCAAGGTAATACAGAGTCAGCAAGATGAACTTCTAAGTGGTATGCATTAAATTAATTTTTTAAAGATGAACTTCAACACTATAGTCTACATTAGTATTTTTTAAACAATTTTATTTTTAAAGCATCTTAAACAAACACACTTTAAATATCCATTATTACCTAAGAAAATGCTTCCTTCAGTTTGCCACACATGAAAACTCTCCTTGAACTTGAAAATAACAAAAAAAAATTCTTCAATTTGAAACACCTTCTGTTCTTTCTGACAAAACTGATTTTTCAAGGAGAAAATAATTTGAGCATGCTTGTCACATAGGAACAAAAGTTAGAATTCTTGACTCATTCAGTCATTCAGCTGGATGACTTCCAACTTCTCATTCTCTATTGACTTCATGATATACATATTATATGTACCCATTTCCAATCAATTAAATCTCCATTTGACAAAGATTTATTTAATATCTGTTAAGTACATGCTGTTCTTTTGGTACAGTGTTCTAAGTTGTGTAAGTAGATGTTGCTATTTGGAACAAATATTTTAAAAATATAGCTGAGGAGGTACTAAGCACATAAATAGCTACAGTAATTGGCAGAATGTGTTAATCATTAACACCATGGGAAAATAAGAAAATTTACCAACTGCTAATTTAATTATTTTCTAGACACACATAGAAAACTTTCATCTATTAACCAATTATTAAATTTGCACATATCATGTGAAAAGAACTGGCAGTGTTATTAGTAAAAGTTGAGTGGCTAGAATTTATTATTGGTTTATGTAGCAGAAATTCAAAAATGGAAGTTTGTTTTTAAAAGCCATGGCAATATTTAAGTGCTAAACATATTGCAGCAATGAATGCATTAGGTTCCTGAAAAGGGAAAGCTCTGTGAGTGACCATGAGGAAGATACATATATCTGATCACGAGGAAGAAGTAGGATTTGGAAAGCATTCAAAGCATTCATTATTAGTGTTTAAATAGTGCTAGAGAGAGGCACATTCCACTGTACCTATATTTCTTAATGTACTTTTGCTAGAAAAACTATAGACATTTTGCAAACACTAGCTAATGAGCATAAATGTCACAATAGGATGACAATGTTGATAGGTTCCTATAGAGATATCCAGCAGTTAAATGGTTCATTCTTCATCCACGTCTACTTTGTAAACTTTTTTTGTAACAAACTTGATTCACTAACCATATCAATATCAGAATAAAAAGTTATCAGATCTCCAACAATCTTGGAAGATCCTAAAACCACTTAAGGCATGTATTTTATCCTACAGTTCTCCATCTTAATTCTCACCCAAGTCAAATCCAGCTGTCTTTACTCTGAACACTATGACTATCTTTGAGTAGAGAATGCCTTGTTTTCTAACCTATCATTCGCATATGCTACCATGTTATATATGAGAAAATACATTTTGACTTAGCTATATTAGAAACTCAAGACGCATGAAGGATGAATTTTACTAAATACATTGTATTGCCCATGGAGCAGTTAGTAATTATATTCTTGTGATTTAATTGTAATAATAACCTACATAACTTTACAGATGCTGTACCCAATGACTAGGTATAGACAGTATGAAAACGGATATACCTGTTTCTTTGTTAGTAGTATGACCTTCAACTTTTAGGAGAAACATGAAGTAATAAAAGAATGAAAATCTAAATACCTAACAACCACCAGGGTATCTATATCCAGTTTCAAAATATAACACTCATCAGTAACACCATCCTGGTCTAAGATACAAGTCTATTCAGGTCTTCTTTTCCTCTTTTTATAGGTTTTGTATTATACCTTACTTCAACAATATTAACAAAATCTCTTCTCTTTATACTTTGTTCTCTTCACCTCCTTTTGTGTCTTCAACAGTGAAAATCCTGATACCTATCAAATATCACTATACTCCAAAACACTGTAATAACTTTCTATTTTTGTCAATCTTCTTTCAATATATTTCAAGTTCAAAAACTTGCAAGTTTGCCAAACAGCCAAATTTATTTCATCACCATCTTTGACAGTATAAATTAAACCAAAATATTATTGGTGGGTTTATTTTCCTCAGCTACAGAATGTAAACAATAGCCTCTTTCATAGTGTTGTTTTAATAACAAATAAAATACTATGATTATCACTGTGCCAAAGTGTGGTGTTCAATATAAGTATACTATTTTGTTGTTTTTATTAATTTAATCATTTTACTGGCATTATTTACTAATGAATTCCACTATTAAAATTTAAATTTCAGTATTTGAAGTTATTAATACCAGTTAACATTCTTATATTGATAATATGGAGTATTAATTCTTCACTTTTCTCATTGTCCACGGAAAAAGAAAATAAAGAGTATTGGTCTATACTTTTTCAAGATATTCACATAATCAAAATTATTTTGTTTTCAGTCAACTCTGCAGACTTTTGATTTACTTCTTCATTTTGGTAGTAAATAAGGGATGTGGAACAGGGTAGCACTGGGGTTTCATTTAGATGCCTTGATTGAGGCTACCTATGTGACAGATTCCTTCTTCTAAATTTGACAAAAGCCACTAAGTCATATGGTTTCCCTCACCCCTACTATTTCTACTACAAGGAAAGACACCTTTACCAAATAACAATAAAATACCTACTGATTTTTTAAAACAATTATGTTTTTACATTTCAAATCACTGTTTACATAAGAAGCTATCAGTAAAAGTATCATATTTTTATGTTCATATTTTTAAATGATAGAAGCAAGTAGTTCTAGTATGGTAAACTTCATCATTAATATAGTTTAAATTAAAACATACCATTAGAAATGAAAGTATATGTGGGTGAGATACATATTCATAAACCCTGTAATAATTATGCTTACAAAAAACAGATAATAATTTCTTTACTGATTTGACAAGATTTCCCTGAACCTATTTTTTCCTTAATTTTATTATTTTTTAATTTTATTTTATAATTTAATTTAATTTTACATATCAGCCACGGATTCCCTTGTTCTCCCCCCTCCCCCCCCCTTTCCCCCAGCCCACCCCCCATTCCCATCTCCTCCAGGGCAAAGACTCCCCTGAGGGTTGAGTTCAACTTGATAGATTCAGTCCAAGCAGGTCCAGTCCCCTCCTCCCAGGCTGAGCCAAGTGTCCCTGTATATGCCCCAGGTTCCAAACAGCCAGCTCATGCACTGAGGACAGGTCCCGGTCCCACTGCCTGGATGCCTCCCAAACAGATCAAGCTAATCAACTGTCTCACTTATCCAGAGGGCCTGATCCAGTTGGGGGCTCCTCAGCTATTGGTTCATAGTTCATGTGTTTCCATTCGTTTGGCTATTTGTCTCTGTGCTTTTTCCAACCTTGATCTCAACAATTCTCACTCATACAAACCCTCCTCTTTCTTGCCAACTGGACTCCTGGAGCTCCACCTAGGGGAACTCCCCTTCACAAGCTTGTACAACCACTTTGGAAATCAATATGGCGCTTTCTTAGAAAATTGGGAATCAGTCTCCCCCAAGATCCAGCTATATCACTCTTGGGCATATACCCAAGGAATGCTCAATCATACCACAAGGGCACTTGCTCAGCTATGTTCATTTCAGCATTGTTTGTAATAGCCTGAACCTATTGAAACAAAACAGCAGACAACAGTAAGAGCCAGTGCTCAGCAGGAGATGAGTGATGCGGTTTCCACTGGTGAAGTTTTTGGCTGCTCTTTAATCATCCAAGAGGCTGCATTTTTCTCCTTTCTAAATTGCTTTCTTTCAACTTTATCTACCATGAGTTTTCAGGTCTTTACTTTTCTAATTTTTAACTAATTTACATATGACACATAGATCTTTTAAAATTACATCCCTGCCATTACATCGTTTCAAAAGACCTCTTTAGTGCATCGACCTGTAAGTTGAATACACTTGTTAGACATTTGAAAGTCTACCATACTATTGTGTTTCCTACCCACAGACCTCAGATTTTTCTTTTCATAGAGGATCCTTCTCAATGTCTTCTGTGACAACCACAGGACAGAATTTTGCACACAGAATCTACAGAAGCACATGTTCTCCAACCTGTGCAACCTGCTGCCTTTGGTGTTCACAGGGTCATGGTGGGAAACACTGGTAACTGCAGGCTGAGGCAGGAGGATTTCCACAAGTTATAGGACAGCCTGTATGACATAGTGAGTTCTCGGCCAGGTTGACCTACAAAGTGAGACTCTGTCTCAACAATTATTTTAACTCAATTTAAAATAGAGGAAAACCTATGGAAGAGTCTTAGCATACAGATATCTTAATAGTCAAGAAGATGAAAATGATACTCTCTTGATTTGATCACCACAATACATTTGAATATACATGTCAAATTACAATATTGTCTCTCATAGATAAATATACTGTATGCCAGTTAAAATTAATAAAAAGACAAACAAATTGCAGGTATCTAATATACAGCCAAAGAAAACAAATAAACACAAAATCATGCTAATAACTGACTACAGTCTTTGTTGGAATGTAAATTGAGTTAATTCTGAGTACCTACTACATGAAAGGCTATAAGTGACATAATATTTAGCTTCCCAGCAAGTTCAATGATTTAGATATCATTATACTCATTCAATAAAGAAGAAAGTAGAAGTAAAATGAGAGAAGTAAAATGATAGCGTGTCACTTATTAAAAATCACATAAATAGTATCTCTTGATGTTTGATTCCTAGACACTGTGCTCTGAGTTCTCTGAATGCCATCAAGAGCACTTCCAGAGATGCTGGTGCAGTCTCTTAATTTTTGATTTTGTTTTTCTCATCAGTGAAACCTTGTCAAAACTTGGTATTTTGAAATTATATCTAGGTTTGAGGTCTTACTATTTTTGTAATTGTTCTTTCTATTTAACGACCTCTCCCTACATCTTAATTCTAGAAAACATTGGAAGAATGAGAGGAGACTTGAAATCACAGGAGATGAACTATAGGGCAACTGAAAACAGAGCCAAGAATGCTTCATCTTCCCAGTAGAAAATTGTAGTAATACATTTCTATAAAAATATCTCTTGCCCTCCAGAAGACTGAATCTTTGGCAGACCTTACAGCAAAGTTAACCACAAACCTTGAGACCATTTAAGACTGTGTATTTAACCTACTATCCTACTGCGTACTCAGCAATTTAAATTCAACATTCCTTTAAGAGAACAGAGGAACCAATCTTACTTGCCTTAAATCTCCTATGTAACCAGTCTTTACAACATAAGCTAATGTATAGCTTTAATCTTAAATTATGTACTTTTCCAGGCCTCTGACCCAGAGTGATATATGTGTACATGAATGTGTTGTGGTAATCATTTGCTGAAAACAGCCAACAGATTGAAAACAACTTTAAAACAAACATCAATCATAAATGCTGAAAGCAATATGGATGTGGTAGTTTGAATAGGAAGGGCCCCTACTGGTTCATATATTTAAATGAGAGTCATTAAGGAGTGGCACTATTTGACAGGGAGTAGGAGCTATGGTCTTGTTGCAGTAGGTGTGGCCTTGTTGGAGGAAGTGTGTCACTGGGGGTGGGCTTTGGGGTTTCAGATGCTGAAGTCCAGCCCAGTGATTTATTATTCCTGATGTCTGCCAATCCAGACATAGACCTCTCAGCTGCCCTTCCATCGCCATGTCTACCTGTGTGCCACCATGCTTCCTGCCATGCTGAATATGAACTAAATCTCTGAAACTATAAGCAAGCCCCAATTAAATGTTTTCCTTTATAAGAGTTTATGTGGTCGTGGTGTCATTCACAGCAATAGAACACTGACTAAGATAATGGATATAGATTAATAACATCTGTGTCCAGTGTTGTTTGCTACCCTGAGTCAGATGATATCAATAAAGTTTTTTCTCTTATAAATCTCTGTTAAATATTTCTGCAAACAATCCCTCCTTTTTTTTCCCATATCATGTGCTCTGTATTTCCTAATAAAGAGCAAAACCCTTTGTTAGGGATGGAATCAGGAACGTTCAGACATCATAGACACATATAACACACAAACTAGACATGCCAGAAACAACAAATTATGGGGAGGTAGAAAATCCCGAGAAAAAAAGGAATGATTTCAAATTTGGGGATGTTCTTTGTCAATTAATCCAAGAGGAAGTGTTTGCTGGTCATTGCTTAATGATTTTGCTCCTATCAGGTTATCTTTAATGCATTAGTTGGCAAAAAAAAATGATTTCATGTCTGCCATCTTAGGAGGTTTTATATATGTAAAGTAAAGCTCACTTAGGGCAAGCCTTCCATATATATTGTGTTAATCAGGTTTGAGTCAAAGCTCACTTTCATGGTAACTACAGTGAAAACCTGTGGCATAGTGAGTTTCCTGAATTTATTATTTTACCACTTTGCTCCGGCTCAATATGTCTTTCTGCTGAACTGGGCTCATTGTGGGCAAGCTGCAGTGTGCTTTGTCTTACATTACCATCTTCCAGATCCTACTCTTTTCTTCTTTGATTTATTCCATCATTTCAATCTCAGCCCTGTATTTCATCAGATTACACATTTCTCACTCCATAGACTAGGCTTTTCAAACTATTGATACATTGATGACTTTCAGGGTTATAGATTAGGGATATATGTGCTGTGACTGTTGTATCCTGTACTGTGGGATGTTTAACAGTATTCCTGGTCTCCCACATCCAACAACAGTGGCAACTCCTCTTTGATTATAAAATAGATTTGTCTCTCAGATGTGACAATATCCCCAGAAAAGCAAGGTTAAAGTTGCCCTCTGCTAAGACTCTATGCTTAAGATGACGGTAATGAAACCCAGGACAGTGACTGCTTTTGAAGATCCCATTAGCCCAGAGTAATCAAGCCCACAAAGGAAATAGTTGAAGCTGAAGCTGAATTAGTCTCATCCCCACATTCAGTTCTAAAAACTCACACTTCATTCAAAAACTATAAGGGGTAACTGTTATGTTGTATTATGGAAACAAATATAATGATAAACATTTTTAGATGAGCCAAGTGTAGTGGCCCATGCTTGTAATTCCAGCACTTGGGAAGCCAATGAGTGAAGACCACAAATTCAAAGCCATCCTGCCTGTAGAGGGAGTCTCAAAAAAGTATCATTGAGTATGAATGAAAGAAAATATTATTCTTTCTACATTGGTATACATACAATACAATTTGTATTTTGTATATGCATTTATATCATATAAAATTATACATGTATGTTGTGGAATAATTTAAGATGTGTTACATTTGTTTATGCTGTTGTACATTTGTGTTAATGATGCAAAGATGTGTTGCAGTTTTTTTTTTTATGTTGGATTTGTTTAACTCTGTGAAGCTGTGTTATTTTGCCTGTTTAAAACCTGATTGGTCTAATAAAGAGCTGAATGACCATTAGCAAGGCAGGAGAAAGGATAGGTGGGGCTGGCAGAGAAAATAACTAGGAGGAGAATTCTGGAAGGAAAGATCAAGGAATGAGAAAAGGACGCAAAGGGCCAGACATCCAGCTAAACAGTCAGTCAGCCATGGAGTAAGAAGAAAAGAAAGGTATACAAAAATAGAAAAAGGTAAAAGCCCAGAGGCTGAAGGTAGATGGGATAATTAAGTTAAGAAAACCTGACTAGAAACAAGCCAAGCTAAGGTGAGGCCTTTATAGCTTAAAAATAGCCTCCCTGTGATGTATTTGGGAACTGGGTAGTGGGCCCACAAAGAGTAAAGAGTAAAAACAGCAACTACATATGTATATATGAACTATATATGTAAGTCACATCAATATACACATATATAGAAGCAATAACATTTAAATAAGTTGCATTCATAAAGATATTAAAAAAGAAATTCTGTGAATTTCTTTGTTTTCTACAAAGATCCATTAATGAAAATGTGATACTTGCTTTGTGATTTCACAATCAAAAGAGTTTATTAAACAAAGAATCTCAGGTAGTATTTTTTTCTTTATTCCTGACAAGTTATTCATATCTTCCCAATTTATCACAGAAGGAGTTAAGGTTGTCTAACCTTGCTGACTTCTGTACACCAGCTCACCATTTATTTAGATTGAAAGCCAGAACCAATGAGATCTTCATGCCAACATGTGATGAAAGACGTTTTCTCACCTTAGAACTCAACTGGCCCTATATGCTTTCCTTTATTTCCCAAGTTGAAGC
Source organism: Peromyscus melanophrys (assembly GCA_902168415.1). Classification (NCBI taxonomy): domain Eukaryota; kingdom Metazoa; phylum Chordata; class Mammalia; order Rodentia; family Cricetidae; genus Peromyscus; species Peromyscus melanophrys. Next base: position 16,427 of record CABHPR010149151.1, on the reverse strand, counting down.
TTTAATTCGAATTCTAAACGCAAGGTAGATCTGTCCTTTCATGCTTAGGCAGTTTGAAATCCATGAATATCTTTTTTTCTATAAGATCAACTCCTCCTAATCACTCAGAAAGGAGGTCACTCACCACCAGATGGACACCACTCTTGAAAATTATAGAAGACCTTGACACCAGTGCACACTTTTTTTAATTGGTGACATCATTTCAGTTTTAGATATATGGACTCTTCTTTTCATTATACTACTACGAGCAAGGTATTATTCTGTCTCCTGTAAAGAGGAGGTGATTAAATATGAAGACAACTAAGGAATTGCATGCTGTCATCTAACTGCAAAGCAGATGTGGCAAAATTCAGTCTTGATTCTCCTCTCTTATTAACTGAAGGTGCCCCAAAGGACACAGGGTTCCTTTTGCATCCACTCTTGTAGACACCATCCACAATTAGATGAAAAGCTACAGAGATATTTCCAAATATCCACAGGCCCCGATTCTCCTCTCCCAAGCTTACACCTCAGAGGTCTATTCCAATTCAACTTAAAATAACTGAAAAGGAATTGAATCCATGGAACAGTTAATTCAGAGGTCAAGTGGCCTGCACACCTGAGATAAGAAACAAGTACAAAAACAGTACTTTCACTTTCTCAGTTTGCGTTAATGTATCTTCTTCTTTTTTTCCTGTTACATTGAAGAAACTCCTTGGCTTTAATAAGTTACCTTAATTTAAAGGAATTGACTTCAAGCCTTACACAGATTGCATTCCTTAGAGTACAAGGACAAGCATGCCATTTCCTGCTATTTTCCCTATAGTAATTGTGTTGTGACACACCAAGGCTCAACTGACCTTCTGTTCCTTAAGTGTACATTGAGGAAGGCCCTCCTTAGAATTCTGTGTTAAGAGGCATTTGGAATCTGGACCCATCTCATAACTGGATGTACAAATTTGGCTTCTTTCAGTTCTAAGGAAATATTTATGATTACATTCTATGTACCTATCTATCCATAAATATGTATTTTATATCACCATGGTAAAAATTAAGGCACTGTGCAAACTGTGGGGCAGTATTCACAGTTAGTGACGGGATGATACTGTTGACAAAGAATGAATCTCAAATCCTAAAGCAGAGGTGTACACATACACACACTTTAAACACATGCATTTATACATATTCATCTAGTATGTTTACATACATATAAATGACATATTACTCACTTAGCACACACTTACATGCACATGTACATTTAACAAATAAATATATATATATAGACACATGCATACATACATATGCCGAACACTCACATGTGGTCCCCAAAGAAGAGAGAGTTTACAGGACAAGTGGATTCTTCACACACACTCCACAACTCTGAGTCAATATTGACAGACATCATTTTATCTCAATAGGAGTATGGAAAGGTCAAGTATTGATTTACATTTTCAAAAGAGGGCAAAAAGTAAGAATTCCTCTCTGAGAGTATTTGCTAAATTTTGATTTCATTTGGGGCTTCTGTGTGAAGTCTAGATGGTTTGAAACGGACAGGATGGCAAAGATTTAAAGGTCCAGCATTTGAATGCAGTTCTAAAGTCGATTTCACTTGTTCCTCTGACCTTTAATACACACAACAAAAAATTCCTACAGAATTACAGTGGAGAAAATGTGAGAAGCGAAAGCAAAGCTGGCCAAAGTTAGTGTGATCCATGTATTAAAATATACGTCACAGCTCACAGTCCACCTAAATCACTTGCTTTGAAAATGTTATTTTGTGTAGACATACAACTATACAAAACATCAATACTTATTTTTGAGAAATGGACCTTAGAATCTCCTTCCTGTTTATATCAACGGAGTGTGTGCAGAGATGCATATGATGCCTGAGGGAAGTGCTTCCTATGCCTATGACACTGGTGAGAAAAACATTGGAATAAGAAGGGATTTCACCAAAATCTGCTGTGAATTACATAGATAGGAGCAATTCCTTATTAGGTTATTATGGCTGTAGAAGCTTTCTGTTTTTTTTTTTTCAAAGCTGTGATTTAAACAGGTTGTTGATCTCTATTTTTTATTACTGTGTTCATATATCCCAAGCTCTTTCTATACAAAGAAAATGAAGTCATGATGAAGAGTGTAAGATTCTGGAGTATGACTACAAAAGAGTGCAAACCATGGCATAAACCAAACAAATCTCCTTTCATTGGCTTCCCTGGTGTCATGGTCAATACCTAGCAAAGGCACAGGAAGGCTTCTGAGTTGATGCTGAAATGGACAGATGTTGTGATGAGTGTATAATATGGTACTCTCTAGAAGAGGGATGGAACTTGCTATTCAATGTCAATATGTTTCCATTATCTACTAAATAAAATTTAAAAAGACCAGCAACTATGTAAAATATCATTTGTGATGGTCACATAATAAGGTCAGTATACATGACAACCACTGCTGCATACTTTCTCATTTGCTAAGAAAATGAGGGTGAATACACTTCATTCTTAGTGACAGAAGTCAAGAAACTACATTGATTTGTGCATTATTAATTTAAATGCTCAAGCTGCACTTCAGCCCACTCACTATCTTGGATCATAACCCTGGCTCTGACGTAAACCATCTGCAGGATGTTGTGTGAGTCATTTAACCTTCTATGTCTAGGCCTTTATGTTCATTGTTTTGTGTTGGGCATTATTAGTAGCTCCCACATTATGGGCAGTTGCCCTCCCATTGAGCTCTACCACCAGCTCTTATGTCTCAGGTTCTTTAGTGACAAGATAAGACAAAACAATTCATTAGGTTGGTTTGAGAATTCAATAAGTTTATTTCTACAAAGTGTATAACATGCTATATTATATTCTATTATATACTGCTATTTATTATTATTATTATTATTGTTGTTATTGTTATTATCATTATCAGTTATTAGTACATTGGTGTTTGGAGACAGGGTTTCATGATGTCCAGGCTGGCCTCAAGCTCACTATGCAGCTGAGAAAAATCTTTGAAATTTAATATTCCTACCTCTACTTCTTGAGAGCTGAGGTTTGAGGTATTTATCACCATGTCTGCTTTCATGCTGTGCTAGTGATTAAATCCAAGGTTTTGCACATGTTAGCCAAGTAGGCAAGTAACCTTTATCTCCATCCCTGCATGCTATATTATCACTTTAAATACCCATTAGAGCACAAATTATTTGCTCCTACTACCTACCTTTTGATACTGAAAAAACAACAACAAATACAAAGAAACAACAAGACAGAATAATATGCCTCCTATAGTAAACCAGAGAAATGGCCAAAGTGATTTCCCACTCTCTAGACCTTATCTTTAGATGGTATACACATCTGCCTGGCTAGCAGCCACCATGTCAAGACTCTGACACTGATAGTTCTGATCCTTACTCTATTTTTGCACATGATGCTTTGATCTTAATTGAGTTTTTAGTCTTGAAATGTTGGTAGGGTTGATGGAATACAGTACTACCAGTTATGTGTAAGTGAGTGTTTAAAAACTGACTTTGATGGAACATAGAGAATTTACACTCTTCTTCCTATGTTCAAACATCCCAGACTAATATTGGACAAGAGAGTACAAAGTCTGCAAAAGACTATGTTTTTGGACCATACCTATACAATGGAAGTATTGGAAAACACAATACACACCACAGCAATAACAAAAAACGATCTCCTTTTGTTTGTTTACTTGGTGATAAAGTACTGATATCTGAATACACCATAGTGAATTTGCCAATAGTGTGGGAGGCACAGAATGAAAAGACTAAACTGGAAACCTTGAACAGTTGTTATTTAATTTCATGTGTCTTTGATCTTGCTCTATATTTTATATTGTCCAGGCAACAAAGAGATGAATTTACAGATTGTTTAAAAAGTATATCACAGTCATGACACTTTATTCTCAGATGTGATCATACAATATATTTTTCATATCCACAAAGCAAGTTTAATATTATGTGTATGTGTATACTTGGATGAATGTTTTCATTCATTATTCAAGAGTGTTTGTGTTAGTTGGCTTTCTATAACTGTAGTGAAATCCCTGAGATACTAAACTTACACAGAAAATGGTTTATTTTGGCTTACAAGTTTGAAGGCACCAGTCTGTTAGCAATTGCCCTTGTAATTTGGGTATTTGGTAGTGATTGCTCTGCAGCTGGCAACTTAGCAATAGAAAAAGAAAATGCTGAACATGTTAATGTACCATTGCTCCTACTCATGGTATATGAAATGCACCTGAAATATATAATCTTTCTGAAAGATATTTTTTAAATATGGGAATCAATGTGTCCTATTCAATAATGGCTCATCAAAATGGTATTGTGACAAGAGAAAAATAGCTCAATGATCTGCTCTTGCTGAATGCAACTTTGTGCAAGCTCTTTGGCCTCTCTGGTGTCTCCAGTATCTCCAAACATGCAATGTAAAGAGAAAAACCCACCTTATGTATGTCACTGAGCTGTTTGATCCTTAGGCTGATAAACACGTGAAGGTCTTGTAGCTAGCTAAATTTAAAAGATTTTGATAAAGCATCATACATACTTGGGTTCTTGGTCTATCATCCTCATTCTATACAGGAGAAAGCTAAATCATTAAAGAGGAGCTAAAAAGAACTATAAAAAACAAATAAAACATCAGTATACCAAGTTCATACATTTTACTTCTATCAAAGCTGAGTAATTCCTTCCTAAGAGTACATTTATTCTTTCCTTTGGTAAAATTCTAATATCTTACACACAGGGGTTTCTATTAGCACCACCAATTGACTTTAGCTTTGAGATGTCCAATTCTTTTAATTGTATTGGATTGATTTGGATCCACTCAAACATTCAAGAGAGCTAGATCTAATAACTAATGATAGGAATTTGACAGCAGAGCTGTCTAAGTCATTACAGACAGGGTGAGTCTGTGATTAGGGTAGAGAGTAATTCATTTCATAGTGGAAAGATCTCTGTCCTGGAATATCAAAATCTGAGTTCAAAGAATAAGGCTGGCACCAAAAATCATAATCACATTGAATAGACTTGGTGTGACCACACAGCCTCAATATTCTCTTATAAGATCACAAAGCTGTGATGACAATCTCATAGAGTCATGAAGAGTGTCAAGGAAGAAGAACATAGAGGGGGCTTGGTAGTTTGTGCTCCCTTCATTACTTGACACATACCTTAAACGCCATCCTTTTATCTTCACAAACCTGAGTGCCTATAAAGCTCAGAAAGGAACAAACTCTTAAGAAATTGAATGAGTTATGAACAGGTGAACAGATAAATCAATGAATAAATAATACACAAATGTGGAACCTTGCATATGAATGATTCTACTAACTACTCAACCATAGATCCTAAATCTAGACACATCAAGAAGCAATATATCAAATTGATACCTGCCAGAAAACCAGGTAGGCTTCTAGTAGACTATCTACTCTGCCAGTCTGTTCTTGAAGACCCAAGCCTTGTCCCTAGTGCTGCAACAAACACCCACTGCAGTCTTCTTCCCCCTTGCCCATATCTCATGTGGATACCACACACCATCCCCTCTTAAGCCCTCTCCGCACTCATCCCTGTACTCTAGGCCCAACTCCAACAGGCAGCCCCTGTTCAACCACAGGCCAGACCTGCTAGAAAACCAGGTAGGCAACCTGTAACACCTTCTCTTTCTTTCTCTGATCCCGCAAACCCACTACCTTAGTCTCATCCCTAACATTGCAACAGAACACCAATCCCACCCCCCCCCATACCCACATCTTCTGTAAATTCCACAAACTGTCCCCTCCTAAATTCCCTCCCCAAAAGTGTGGCTTTGTCCCAGACTCCAACTCCAGCAGGCACCCCATGCTAAGGCAAGAACCACTCCTCTCAAGGCAACAAGTAGCCTGAAGGCAGACCCACACCTTTTCTACTGCTCCTGAGATCCAATACCCCAAGTCTCATTCCCAGCTCTATAGCAGGAAACCTGTTGTGATCTCCCTTTCCTTTCTGACCCCATTCCCAACAGATCACACAGAAACCTCCTCCTTCAACCTTCCTCCCCCCCAATTCATCCTAGTATCTCAGCCTCCAACACCAGCAGGGATTCCCTGTGAACCTGCCAGCTGAGCAGGCCAGGAAAACAGGCAACACAAAGCCATCTCACTCTCTACAAACCCCAGAGAGGAAACAGAAACCAAGGAACAAAATACTCCCCCAGCAAAGACAAATCCAGAAATCAGCACCTAGACATAGAATTATCCCAAAACCAGGATGCCAGTATGTCAGCATAAAAACATAATCAACAACAGCCAAGGCAGTATGTCTCCAATAGAGCCCAGCTATCCTACAAAAGTAGACCCTGAGTATTCCAATATAGCTGAAGAACAAGAAACAGACCATAAAACCAACTATATGAAGAAAAAGAATATGAATAAATCTTTGAAAGAAATCCAAGAAAAAAAAAAACAGTTGAAAGAAATGAATAAAATTGTTTTGGACTTGAAAATAGAAGCAATAAAAAGAAAACAAACTGAGGGATTTATGGAAATGAAAAATTTAGGAATTCAAACAGGAACCATAGTAACAAGTTTCAAAAATAGAATAAAAGAAATGGGATAGAGAATTTCAGGCATTGAAGATACTATAAAAGAAATTGATACAGCAGTCAAAGAGAATGCTAAATCCAAAAACAAACAAACAAACAAAAATTCTGACACAAAACATCCAAGAAATGTGGGACACTATGAAAAGATCAAACCTAAGAATAATAGGAACAGAGGAAGAAGAACAAATCCAACTAAATGCCCTGAATATGTCTTCAACAAAATCTATATAAGACAACTTTTCCTAATCTAAAGAAGGAGATGCCTATGAAAGTACAAGAAGCATACAAAACACCAAATAGGTTGGACCATCAAGGAAAGTTCTGTTAACACATAATAATCAAAACACAAAACACACAGAATAAAGAAAGACTATTAAAAACTGCAAATGAAAAAGATCAAGTAACATATAAATGCTGACCTATTAGAATTATACCTGAATTTCTAATGAAGACTCTTAAAGCCCAAAGGACCTGGACAGGTGTCCTTCAGACTCTAAGAGACCACAGATGCCAGCCCAGACTACTATACTCAGTAAAAATTTCAATTTCCATTGATGGAGAAAATAAGATATTCCAAAATAAAGCCAAATTTAAGCAATGTCTATCTACAAAACCAGCCCTACAAGAGGCAATACAAGGAAATCTTCAACCAGAGAAGACTAACTATACCCATGAAAATACAGAGAATAAATAATCCTAAACCAGAAAAGTCCAAAGAACACCAAGGAAATCCAGAGAATCATAAGGATATACGTTATAAATTTGTATGCCAACAACTTGGAAAATCTAAAAGAAATAAGTAACATGAGTTGCTAAATGGTCTTAAAAAAATACGGAGTCAGATATTGGGTTGGAAGCTGAAAGATCAGAAAAACAGAACAAGCCAGCCACATTCTTACCTCTATGAAATCCTCAGTCTAAAGAGTATGAGTTCCTGCTTCCCCATGTCTTATATACCTTTCTATGACCTGCCATATTACTTCCTGGGATTAAAGGCATGTGTCCTTCCCAAGCAAAGATGTGAGATCTCAAGTGCTGGGATTAAAGGTGTGTATCACCCTGCCTGGCTCTGTTGCCAGTATGGCCTTGAACCCTCAGAGATCCAGAAGGACCTCTGTCTCCTGAGTGATAGGATTAAGGGTGTGTGCCATCACTGTATGGACACTATGTCTAATCTCGTGGTTGGCTCTGTCCTCTGATCCCCAGATCAGTTTTATTGGGGTGCACAATATATCACCACAGAAATGGATAATTTTCTCAATACATACCACTTACCAAAGTTAAATCAAGATTAAATAAACAATTTAAATAGACCTATAACCCCTAAGAAAAGAGAAGTCTCTCAACAGAAAAGCTCAGGCCCAGACAGTTTTATTGCAGAATTCTACCAGATTTTCAAAGAAGACATAAGGCCAACACTCTTCAAATTATTAAACAAAAATTGAAACTGAAGGAACATTTCTCAATTCATTTTATGAGGCCACAGTTACCCTGATACCCAAACCACACAACGATTCAACTAGAAAGATAGTTACATACCAATTTCCCTTATTAACACGGATGCAAAAATACTCAATAAAGCACTGGCAAATCAAATCCAAGAACCCATCAAAACGATTACCCACTATGATCCAGTAAGCTTCTTCCTGGAGATGCAGAGATGGTTCAACACGTGAAAATCTGTCAAAGTAATCTACCATATAAACAAACTGAAAGAATAAAACCAAATGATCATATCATTAAATGTTGAAAAACCTTTGACAAAACTCAACACCTCTTCATGATAAAAGTCTTGGAGAGATCAGGAAGAAAAAGGACATACCTAAACATAATAAAGGCAATTTACAGCAAGCCTACAGCCACCATCAAATTAAATGTAGAGGAACACAAAGCAATTCCACTAAAATCAGGAATAAGACAAGGCTGTACACTCTCTCCATATCTGTTCAATATAGTACTTGAAGTTCTCACTAGAACAAGAAGATAATTAAAGGAGATCAAGGGGATACAATTTGGAAAGGAAGAAGTCAAAACATTGCTATTTGAAGATGATAGGATTGTATCCATAAGTGACCCCCAAAATTCTACCAGGGAACTCCTACAGCAGATAAACACCTTCAGTAATGTGGCAGGACACAAGATTAACTAAAAAAAAAAAAAAAATCAGTAGCCCTCCTTTACACAAATGACAAATGGGCTGAGAAAGAAACTGGGAAATCAACATGCTTCACAATAGCCACAAATAATATAAAATATCTTGGTGGAACTCTGACCAAGCAAGTGAAAGACCTGTATGACAATGTCAAGTCTTTGAAGAAAGAAATTGAAGAAGATATCAGAAAAAGGAAAGTTCTTCCAATGTTCATGCGTCTTTAGGATTAACATAATAAAAATAGCCATCTTACGAAAAGCAATCTACAGATTCAAAGCAATCCACATCAAATCCCAACACAGTCCTTTACAGAAGTTGGAAGTACAATTCTCAACTTCATAAAAAAAGAAAAAACCAAGATAGATAAAACAATCCTGAAAAATAAAAGAACTTCTGGAATTAACACCATCTCTAACATCAAGTTCTACTACAGATCTATAGTAATAAAAACTGCGTAGGTTTGGTATAGAAACAGATACTTTGATCAGTGGAATTGATGTGAATCGCAGACATAAATCTAAATATATATTAATACCTAATTTTTCATAATGAAGATGGAAATATACACTGGAGTAAAAGACAGCATCTTCAACAAATGGTGCTGTTCAAACTACATGTCCACATGTAGAAGAACACAAATAGATTCAAACTGTATGTCTGCATGTAGAAGAGTGCAAGTAGATCCATATCTAGTACTCTGCACAAAATTCAAGTCTAAGTGGATCAAAGACCCCAACATAAAACTAGATACACTGAATCTAATTGAAGAATGGGAAATAGCATTGAATATTTTGGCACAGGAGAAGACTTTCTAAACAGAACACCTATAGCACAGGCACAGGCACTAAGAACAACAATTAATGAAGACCTCATGAAGCTGAAAAGCTTCTCTTAGACAAAGGACACCATCAATCGGACAAAGCAGCAGCCTACAGAATGAAAAAGAATTTACCAACTCCACATCCAATAGAAAACTAATATCCAAAATATATAAAGAACTCAAGAAACTAAATATCAAAAAACCAAATCATTAAATTTAAATTATGGGGTACAGATCTAAACAGAATTCTCAATAGAAGAATCTCAAATGGTTGAGAACACTTAAAGAAATGTTCAACATCCTTAGCTACCAGGGAAATTAAAACAAAACCTTCCTTGATATTCCATCTTACTTTGAATAGAATGGCTAAGATCAATAACACAGGTGACAGCTCATGCTTGTGAGGATGTGGAGCAAGGGCAACACTCCTCCTTTGCTGGTAGGAGTGCAAATATACAGTCACTATGGAATTCAATATGGCAGTTCTTCAGGAAGTTAGGAATAGACCTACCTCAATACCCAGACATACCACTGTTGAGCATATACCCAAAGGATGCTTCATCTAACAAGGGCAGTTGCTCAAACATGCTCATTGCAGCTTTATTCATAACAGCCAGAAACTGGAAACAACTAAGGTGTCCCTCAACCAAAAACAAAAGAATAATTAATTAACTAATTAATTACACTAATTAATTACACAATGCATGAATGTACATTGTGTACACAAGGAGGAATTACACAAGGGGGAATGCATGGACCTCTCTGGAAAGGGGAAATAGAATAGATTTTATGAATGGACTGGGAGTGGATGAAGATGGGAGTGGGAGAAATCAGGTGTGGGAGGGGCATGAGATGTAGGGAGAGAGTATAGGGAGAAATGGTTGGAATTGGGGTGTGTGTTTAGGGGTTGTTGTGGAAATCTAGTGCAGTGGAAACTGTAGCATGAATCTTAAAAGTTCTTATTAATAAAATCAAACCTGAGGCCAGTTGTTGGGGTAAATGCTGGAAGGTCAGAGAGACAGAATAAGCCACAGCTATCTCACCTCGCTGGATCCTCAGCTGGTCTTGTTTCCTCAGACTGGATGCCCCGAGCCATCATCCAGAATGGGTCTCAGCTGAACTGCTGCTAGAAGCCTGAAAGCTTAACCAGCCACATGCTTCTCCAGGCCAAAGGCCTCTCCAGGCCAAATGCCTCTAGTTCCTGGTCCTCACGCCTTATATACCTTTCTGCTTTCTACCACCACTCCCTGGGATTAAAAGCGTGCTTTCTGGGATTAAAGGTGTGTATCACCGTGCCTGGCCGTTTCCAATGTGGCCTTGAACTCACAGAGATCCAGAGGGATTTCTGTCTCTGGAATGCTAGGATTAAAGGCGTATGCTACCACAGCCTATCCTCATGTTTAATATTGTGGCTGTCCTGTTCTCTGACCCCAGATAAGTTTATTAGCATACACAATATTTTGGGGAACACAATACCACCACAGGAAAATTCATGGAATCTGTGAAGCTGACACTAATGAGGACTCCTAGTAATGGGGGATATGAAGTCTCAACTGACCATATCTTGTAGCCGGGCAAGGCATCCAGTGGTGGTGCTGAGTTCCATTCCATTGAGTTGTTGGCCAAGGAGATTCAACAGAATTCCCTAAACAACTCATGCTCATGCTAATAGAAAGGGTTGCTCTCTGCAACCTGACAGTAGGGCCCCATTGCCAATTACAACAACCACACAACTCATTGAACATGGAAAATTTGAGCTGGTACCGTCATGGAGCCTTCACACTTATGTTCTAGTCTCTTGGGTGCAGGATTGTACTCTGCAGTACACCAAAGAGAAAAATGTGGACAGCAACATAGCCACAAAACTTTTGACTTACAGATTGTCCTGCCTAAAAAATATTCTAGGGCAATGGTGGCAAAGAACTTGTGAGAGTAGCCAACCAATATCTGATTTGACTTAAGACACACTCCACAAGAAGGAACCCATATCTGGCATTGCTTAGGTAATCAAGAACCAGAGATTAGACATCCTAGAAACCTAGGGTAAAATCAAACACTTCTGTTTTTAAAAAAATCAATAAAATGACTACTAACGATATTCTGCTACACTCATTGATCAGTATCTAGCCATTATCAGAGAGGCTTCCTCTGGCAGCAGATGGAAACAGACGGAGAGACCCACAGCCAGACATTATGCAGAGATTCTAAATTGGAAGTCTCCATCAAATCCATCCCCTCAGAGCTCAGAGAATCTAGTGGAGGAGGCAGAAAGAACACAAGAGCCGGAAGGTGTAGAGCACACCAGGAGACCAAAAGCCTCTGAATCAATTAAGCAAGCTACATATGAACTCACAAAGATGGAAGCAGCAAGCACAGGGCCCACATGTGGCTACACCATGTCCTCTGTGTATATATTATAGTTATTAGCTCAGTATTTTTATGGGACTCCTGACTATGAGAACACATGGGTCTCTGACTCTTTTATCTGCTCTTGGGACTCTTTTCCTCCTGTTGGGTTACTGTGTCCAACTTTAATATGATAGTTTTTGCTTCATCTCATTTTATTTTATTTTGTTATGTTTGGCTGTTATCTTTCAGTAACCTATTCTTTTCTAATGTTAGCCAGAAATGGAGGGGAAACTATAATCAGGATATAGTGTATGAGAAAAAAAAAACTATCTTCAATAAAATAAAAACGTTAAAGAAAAATAAATAAATAAATGAATAAATAAATAAATAAATAAATAAATAAATAAATAAATAAATAAATAAATAAATAAAATGGTGAATTTCAAAATGATCTTCTAAACTTTTAAAAAAGAAGCAAGATTGCCGGGCGGTGGTGGTGCACGCCTTTAATCCCAGCACTCGGGAGGCAGAGGCAGGTGGATCTCTGTGAGTTTGAGGCCAGCCTGGGCTACCAAGTGAGTTCCAGGAAAGGCGCAAAGCTACACAGAAAAACCCTGTCTCGAAAAACCAAAAAAAAAAAAAAAAAAAAAAAAAAA
>CABHPR010149150.1:19647-33591 GCA_902168415.1 Peromyscus melanophrys | reverse complement strand
AGGGAGGGAGGGAGGGAGGGAGGGAGGAAAAAAAATCATGGAAGGTGTTCTGCTGGGAGCAAGAGCAAAGGCTGTCAAATGCTGTGGACTGGTGAGTAAGCAGAGCAGGGGCAGATGGTAATGTTCAGAGAGATGAAACTCGCTGGTGACCTTTATGAAAGCAATTTCATACATGGAGTGGTTTCTGGAGAATGGGAGGACGTGCTAGCCTCTTGGGTGCAGTATTGTAAGAGGAGTGTGATGGCCTGAGGAGGATGTGGGAGCCATGGAGGCTGTTCTTTTGTGTTATAAGGGCTGTATCTATGTTGGGGATTTATTATGATGGGAATGATTCAGTAGAAAGGAAAAAAGTTGATGTAGGAGAGAGGAAAACAGTTACTCAATCAGAGTCCCTAGAGAGTGGGTAGAAGGGATATATTTAGCTTGAGAAGCTTATTAGATAAACATGGATGTTCAAAATCAGAAAATAGGAAATGAAGGAAAAGCCAAAGCTAAAGGAAGAAGAAAGTGAACAACGTAGATAAGAGCAAAAAGAAATCAAGGAATAGCACTAAAACAGTGGAGGGAAAGAAACGTGTATCTGGTTCTTTAGGATAAAATCAATGACATTAGTAAAACCAGTTAGATTGATAAGGACAAAAGAAAGGTCACCAAGGTCATAAATGAAACATCACTAGAGATCTCACATTAATAGATAAAAAGGGAATACTGTGATCAGCTTAATATCAATAAATTTAAATTTTTAGATGAGGGGCTAAAGAAATGGCTCTACAGTTAAGAACAGTATACTGTTCTTCCAAAGGAACTGAGTTTGGTTCCTAGCAACCATGTTTGGCAGCTCAGAATCATTTGGAATGCCAACTTCAAAGGGATCTCGCACCCCTGTCTTCCATGGGTACCTTTGCTCATGTGCATATACTCACAGACAGGCATATACACGTGCACAGTTAAAAATAGTATTTTTAAAATTTTAGATTAAATGGACCAAGTCCTTTAAGAAACAAACATAGAGCTTACTCAAGAATTAGGAAAATTTGGGGGTAGGAGAGGTAGCTCAGTGTTTAAGAGCACTTGCTGATCTTACAGAGGACACAGGATCAGTTCCTGGCACCCACATAATGGTTCATAACTTTCTGTGACTTCAGTTCCAGGGGTTTTGACACTCTCTTCTTTGTTCTGAGGGCACTGCATTCATGTGGTGCACATATATGAAAGCAAACATACATATTGATAGAAATAAATGTATTTTTAAAGAATATTAAAAAATCTATATCTTTTTCAGACTTGGCTTTTTTTTTGCCTCTTTTCCCATTTCCATGATTGTGTTTGGTATGCGTGTATGCGTGTGTGTATGTGTGTGTGTGTGTGTGTGTGTGTGTGTGTGTGTGTGTGTAGAGACACATGCACATGAATGCTGAGGTTGATGTCAAGAATCACCCTTGGTTTGGTTGTTCTTCACCTTATTTATTGAGACAGGATCTCTCAATCAAACTCAATACTTGAAATATGGCTACTCTTGCTATCTAGCTTGCTCTGGGAATCCCGTCTACTCTCTGAGGCTGGAATTACAAGCAGGCCACCACATCCGCCTGGCATATACCTGAGTTCTGGGAATCTGAACGCCTGTCCTCATTCTTGAACAAGTACTTTAACCACTGAGCAGGAGCCCCCTTTCTTGCCTCTCAATATGGCTTGTCATTATCTGTTGAGAGCTGGAGATCACTTAGTAAGTAAAATAAACCATTAGGGTGAGTTTCATGTTAAACTGCATAGAATTAGACTACATTTAATGTTTGCTGCTGATTTGTACCAGAAACTTGGGGTTCTCTTGTTTTGCCGTCCTCTTGACTTTGGCCTCCCTAAGTGCTTATTTTAGAGACTGTCTGTGTCTTGCAGCTCATTCTGCTGTAACACACTGTTGCATACTGGAGCTCTATTGTTGCAGCAATAAGATGGGATCATATCCTATAATCTTCAAATCAAGTACCAGCTTTTCAGTGAGGTTTATCCTCGGCTTTTGCTTAGCTTTCTCTTCAGTGGATAAGATGGGAAGAATTAAAGGGGAGGGAAGTTAGAGAAACCCCCTTGATCCACATAATATGAGGCTCTGATAAACATTTTTTTCTCTGAAATCCGGGAATGAGGAAGACACAAGTATCCACTTGTTCTACTCTTAAATGGTACAGTAATTGAAGTCATAACTAGAGCAATAAAGGAAGAGAAAGAAGAGACATCCAGATAAGAAAGAAAGAAATCAAATCGTCCTGTACTTAAAAGGCTTAAGGGCTCTACCAGAAACCTCTTTGATCTGAAAACACTTTCAATAAAGTAGCAGAATATAAAATCAACATACATAATCACCTTTTCTATGTACCAATAATGAACATGCTGAGAAAAATCAGAAAAACAATCCTGTTCATGATAGCCTAAAAATATTCCTAAACACAACCAAGGAGGTAAACAGCATCTACAATGAAAACTTTGAAAGAGAGAGAGAGAGAGAGAGAGAGAGAGAGAGAGAGAGAGAGAGAGAACAGCAAACTGATGAAGACAATAGGAAAGTCTTCGCATGTTCATGGGTCAGAAAGTTAATATTATGAAGCTAGGTTTGGTAGCACAGAGCTATAATCCCAGCACTTTGGAGGCAACTTGGTTCCAGTCAGGGCTATAGAGCGAAACACTTTCTTTAAAAAATTAGTATTGTGGGCTGGAGAGATAGCTCAGAGATTAAGAGCACTGGCTGTTCTTCAAGAGGTCATGAGTTTAGTTCCCAGCAATCACAAGGTGGCTTGCTCACAACCATCTGTAATGAGATCTGGTACCCTCTTCTGGTGTCCAAGCATACACGCAGACAGAACATTGTATACATAATAAATAAATAAATCTTTAAAAAATAGTATTATAAAAATGGCTATATTACTGAGAATAGTCTGTAAATTCAGTGAAGTCATCATTACAATGCCAATTATACTCTTCACCAAATTAAAAAAAATCAACCCTAAACTTCATCTGGAAGCAAAACCCCAAACGGCTAAAGCAGTCCTAGACCGAAAGAGCAATGCTGTGAGTTTCGCAGTCCCTGGTTTCCAAATATTACCACACATCCATAGGAACGGAAACAGCACAGTACTGACGCAGGAACAGACATACGGACTAATGGAATAGAAGAGTATCCAGAAGTAAACCTCAGAGCTGTAGCCAGCTAACTTCTGACAAAGAGGCTTTGAAAAACATACAATGGAGGAAAAGCCAGCTCTTCAAATAAAGCTGAGAAAACAATATTCACATTGAAATTAAGATATCTCACCCTGCACAAAAATCAATTCAAAATGAACCAAAGGTCTACCCTCCCTTCTTGGATATTCTCAACACATCCCTGGGGCTTCCTTTATTTAGTTGTGCCATGAACTTTCATACCTCCACATTTTTATTCTTTTTAGCTCCAACTAGGAAGCACCTGATTTTAAGTCTTTCTCGAGTGTCATTTCCTGTGATGCCTTACCTGACTTTAGTAGACTTAGAAAGGTAAGTGGCTTTCTCTACCATAATCGCTTACATGTTTTATTCTTGAATCAGGATAATTGGCATACAATAAAATAATTTGTGGTTGAATGTATGTACACATTGGCCCCCATGTACTCTTATGTCAATCCTCTCCTGCCAAGACAGAATATTTCCTTCCCTCAATGGGTGCTCCTCCTCCTTTCAAGCCACTCCACACTGACACAACCAGTGGCCCTCACTTCTATCATCAGAGATAAATTTTGTTTGATTTGGGCCATCAGGATGGCTCAGTGGATAAGGGTGCTTGCCACACAAGCCTGGTGACCTGAGTTCAATTCCCCAGAACCCATGTAAAAGTCGACTTGTCCTCTGACCTCCATGTGCCCAGTGTAGCTTACATGCCCTTTCCCCAGACACACACACAAATATATATATTTTTAATTTTCAAAAATACTGTGCTTATTTTTGAGCTTTATATAACTAGAATAATATGAAGTATACTTCTGTCTTCGGCTTCTTTTGCCCAACCATTTCCCAAGATTCATTTGTTTTTGTGAATATCAATCAGTATTTACCACTTTTTATTGCTGAGTAGAAGTCAGTTTTGTGTATATGCCACTATTTTTCTGGCCATTCTTCTGTAATGGACAACATAGCATTGGGTTCAGGTTACTATATGTTACAGTTAGTGCCTCTTGTCTCCTCTATGAGATTGTGAGCTCATTGATAGAGAGATCCTGTTGAAATCATGCCAGAGTCCCCACCACTTACTCTGCACCTAGCAGACAATAGTTGCTCGTTAAATCTTGGCTTTCAAATGAGATGGTATATGTGAAAGTCAATTAAAAGTGACTTTAATTGATAGGAAGGACGTTATGTTCATTTAACTGGTGGTTAAAAGGGAATGTTAAGCTCCTGAGCTGTGTTTGTTAATGGCTACATGGTCCTCCATGGAAAGGATTCAAATGGTTCTATGTGAGTCATAAGTCGAGACACTAAGATATGTGAGACCTGGTTTAATCAGATATGTTAACTAGTTATATTGTATACGTCACTAGACAAGTCTTTGCTTCTCCAAGAGAAGCCTGGCTGTATCATCACTGAGTAGCTGTAGAGGTCTCAGTATGCCCTTGAACTCAGAGATCCTGTGTTTGTTGTGCACATTGTAGGCAATTAAAAGAGTTAATGTTTAAAAAAAGTGAACTCAAGTGGAAATGATGAGTTTGACTTACAATATTGAAGGTCATACATAGCTGGGCAAGTGAATAGAGATCATGTTTCTTCCCATGGTAGGAGTCCAAGGGAAGGGTGAGGCCAGCCCTGGCCAAACCTCTCCTATTTGGTGGCCAGGAGGAGATAAGGTGTGGTTTGCCTATATGTGGTTGCCCATTTCCCTCCATATTTATTGAGTTATGTAATTGCTATAATAAGGCTTGTATTGAAAGTGTAAAATTTGAACATTCTTGACATACATGGAGAAACCAAGACAAGATAATGAACATATCCACCAGTTCAGCGCTTTTCATATACTTTATATTATACTCATATACTCCTTACACACACACACACACACACACACACACACACACACACACACACACATACCACTCCACCTCCCCAGGCAACCATTAATCTGTTTCCTGTCACTATGTTTCTATTCTTTTGAATTCTCTCATATGAAGTGATATCTAAATATTGACTGAGAAGCACACACTCACACTGTGTGTATTTAGTGTTTTTCTCTAGACTTGCCTTAGGAAAAGAGAAAGCCCAATAAACGTGGCCGTGGAAATTTAGTTTTACTGAAATAAGTGGTAAAGATAATACCCTGGGAGCTGAGCCAACTTCTCTAACCAACTGTAGTTGGTGGTGCCGGATCAGACTGTACCTAAATGGAAGTCAGAGCTTAATATCACCAAGCAGGCTGGAGGCAGGAGGTTATTGACTTCCTGGAAATCATTTAGTGCCTTCAGCCTATGGGATCATTGCATGATTGAGGTAAGGATGGTGAGTTCTATTACAAGAAAGTGCTTCCAGACCAGAGAGATGGCTCTGAGCAGAAATGCCTGCTGGCAATCCTGCAGGCCGAGGTTGGACCCGTAGGACCCACATGGTGGAAGGAGAAAAATGAGCCCTGCAAGTTGTTCTCTGATTCCTGTGTGCGCACTATGGCAACTGCCTGAGCACACATGTACACACCACACCACACACACACACACACACACACACACACACACACACACAGAGAGAGAGAGAGAGAGACAGAGAGAGAGACAGAGAGAGAGAGAGACAGAGAGAGAGAGACAGAGAGAGACAGACAGACAGACAGACAGACAGAGACAGACAGAAACAGAGGGAGAAATGAAATATTAAAAAATAAGATGCTTTCATGGGTCCTGTGGAGGGGACCCTTGTTCTGATGACCATGATGCTCTTTAGCTAGCCAGATAATTGTTTCCTACTTCAGAGATGGAGGCACCCTTTCCCTGGGTGACCACATCATGGGATAAAAGTCAAGTCTGCTCAAGGCACTACCAAATTGCTGGTTGACCTACAATCATAATGATCCAGTCCAATGTATGTCACCTGGTGACAAATACTTTTATGGTGAATCATTCAGTGCAGCAAAGCACTCTGGTCCTTATCTGTGCCAAGTCATTATGTAATGAAGGGGCATAAGTGGAGCAGGGTTCTCTCCATGGCATCCAGCCTTACATCTCCCTGCAACCTTGCAACAGTCAAATCTAAGTCATAGGAGACACTGTGAGCCCCTGGCTGGGTGACCTTCAGAGTAGATGGTGTGGCTATATCCAGATCTATCCTGCAGATGGTGACTAAGGCTTGTGCCTCTGCTTTCTGCAGCTGCCCCAGAGGTCTCCATTCCTCCTGGGAGTGGGCCTCGGGAGACTTGTGACTCCCTAACATACAGCAGATCCATAGTGAACCATGCAGGCAACAGAGTTCATGTGTGCATAACTCTGCTAGAACACAGCCTCTTCAGCCTGGCTGGCACCCAAAGCCTAGAAATGCCTTGTAGGTGAAAGGTCCTAACGACTTTAAGGAGATGGAGGTGAGAGGAGGGAAAGATAAAGGGGAGGTTCTACGGAGGATAATCAGGCACCAGCTACAGTGGGAGTTAGGCAAAAGCGCTCGGACACCCTAGGTCCAAGTACTTCTCTGCACCTGGACCCTCCAGGCAGTATCCAGGGTCAAGAGGGCTAAGAAGTTGCTGATACTACAAGGAAGAAATAGGAGGAGAGGAGGAACCAAGTTCAAGGTCTGGTGCTAACCTGCTCACCTTGGCTTGATTTTCCTATTCCTCCTGTCTCATACCTCTCTGGTGTCCTCTATAATCTGTCTCCCATCTCCATTCTTCTAACCCCAAGTTGGTCCTCTAGACCTGCCCCTCCCTGTGCAGTAAAATATGGTGCACATGTAAAATATACAATAGATTTTAAAGATAGATGATAGTATAGTTGAAATATCCCATTAAAGTGCTGATTACATATTGGAACGACACTATCTCAGATCCTTTGAATTATATAAGATTATTAAAATGTCACTGGTTTCTTTACCCCTTTTGTGTGGATTCTAGAAAGTCTAAAGTGTACTCTGTGTGTGGCATTATACTTTATCTCTATTGGATGGTACATTCATTGTCCTTTGGTTTGGGATGCCTCCTTTCCATACATCTGTTCAAATCTACTTCTTTTTCAAGATGGGATCTCGTTATGTAGTCAAGGCTGGTCTTGAACTCTTTGTTTGTTTGTTTTTGTTTTTTGAGACAGGGTTTCTCTGTGTAGCTTTGGAGCCTTTCCTGGAACTCACTCTATAGCCCAGGCTGGCCTCGCACTCACAGAGATCTGCCTGCCTCTGCCTCCCGAATGCTGGGATTAAAGGCGTGCACCACCACCACCACCACCACCACCACCACCACCACCACCACCACCACCACCACCACCACCTCCCGGCTAATCTTGAACTCTTGATCCTCCTTACCTCAGCCTCCCAAGGGCCAGGAACACAAGTATCCTGTGACTTTCTCTTCAAGGCCCAGCTTAGGTAGTTTTAGCTATATTTAGAGGAGGGAATGATCAAGCTGAGGGAAGAATTGAATGCTTTATGCCACTGGTAGCTCCCACCTCCATGCTTTCCTGGCTTAACCCAGATGAGTCTTGACTGTATAGAATGGGAAGAAAGGCTGCAGAGAGAGGAGATACTCACTACCTGGTTCAGGAAGTGTCTTCCTAGCTTCCTGCCTAGACATAAGAGCAGGTCCGAAGCATGAGCATTTCGGGGAGCTCTGTCTTGCTCCCAACCTGTCTGCATCCCTGCAACTGCCCATGACACATGGGAGGATGTCAAAGCGGGGAGCTGGAGAATGCTCTGGTTCTCAATAAAGGAACCATCAATACCCATGGTTTGTAATGTTTCTAATCCAAAGCTGGGTCAGCTGCTATGTCACCTCCCAGAGCATGTTATTCATGAATAGAGTGAAAATTGGAGGCTTCTCTAAAGAGCTCACCCTAACAATGACGGGACCTATTGTAACCTGCACAGCACCTCTTCTTTAGCAAAGCAGTGTGTGAAGTCTAGATTCAGACAAAAGGTGATAGCATGTTTGCAAAAGGATCCAAAATAAGGGAATGGCGGCCAAGAGAGGCCATCCACCTACTGCTTGCAGCATTCTCAGAGTAAGAAGAGACAGACCTGTTCCCTGTAGTCATAGCCCTGTGGTTTGGGATACCTCCTCTTTTCCCATCCATCTGTTCAAATCTAATATGGGTATGGGTACCCAAGAGCCATAAGAGGGTGTTGAACCCCCTGGAGCTGGAGTCACAGGTGACTGTGAGCCACTGGACATGGGTAGTAGGAAGCAAACCTCAGTTCTCTGCAAGAGCACCAAGTACTCTTAACTACTTAGCCATCTCTCCAGTCCCTGGCCTTCGCCTCCTGATGCTCCTATCTCAGCCTCTCAATGGCTGGGAAAGCAGGCATCCTGTGACTTGCTCTTCAAGGCCCAGCTTATACCCTGTTTCCCCCCCTAAGCTCTCCCCTAATTACTCTGGATTTCCCAGCCTCACTAATAAGCAGTTACATGACTCAGAGCTACACACACCATATATCTTCATTCCCCTCCATCCTGAGTGATTAAGTCCATCTGTGTGTTTTCCTTTGGAGCCAGATGCTAAGAGCTGGATGCAAACGACAAGACCATTTGTTCTCATTAGTTACTCATCACCAATAGAAATGCCTCACCCACTCTTACCTTTGGGAGGAAAAAAAATCAGTCTGATGTGAAAAACGTTTTTATTATAATTTCTTATATTTTCAGTGTATGTCTTCATTACAATCATTGGTACAATAAATATAGAAGTGCTAAACAGGCCATCATCACAGTGGCCTATGGATGAGAGGCACAGGGACCCAGGGATACTATCACCCCTGGTACTTTCTTGGGGCCAATCAGGAGGCCTTCAAAGAGTACTGAGAGGGAGAGGAATAGAAAAATGATTAAGACAGTCAGTGCAGCAAATTCTAGAATACTATTAAAGCCATGGATACATGTTTTACTATAACAGAAGACAGATACTAAAAAAACCACAGCGAGACTCAAGTTCTCCAGTTAGAGGCAGAGGAAAACTGCAGAAACCAGTGCCTCCCCCAGGTCCCAGGTGCATGCCCCACCCGCCCATGCCTTGTGTTGGTCTTCTTCACCTGCCATGTGCCCAGCCCTGTGCCCACCCAGGCTCTCCTAGGCACCCACCTTACACCTCACACAGCCAAGTTAAGGAGTGTAAGGCAAGCTGTGCTTCACACCCCACAGCACTGGTTTCCCTCAGTGGTGGCCAGAATGATTGGGAATACGAAGAAAGCTGCATCTTCAAGAGTTAAAGGTTGACAGCGCTGATTCCTGGAGCACTCTTTCTGCCTCCCTGGCTTTGTTTCATCTCAGCCATGAAGACTGAACGAGGGCTGAATGTCTGGGCCATGCTGAATGGGAAGAGGGAAGGAGAAAGGCCGCTGTTTCACCTCCTAGCACATCTCCCGTTAGGACCAGCCTTCGTGCCAGGGATGACAGTCTCGCTGTGCTCTCACATAACTGGCCGGTGCACAGTTCTTTGAGACAGCCTTGCCGTCCTGGAGTGCTTTATGCTAGTTTCTGGCTGACGGTTCTGGCCCCCTGCACTGTGCTGCTGCTGCTTCTTGAGGGTTGTCCTTACTGTGATGATACCATCATCGGGCATGTCAGTTGCAAGGCCAGGGTGGCACCCAGACTCCAAGGCTGTCAGTGATCTTGTGTGCATGCACATACACTGCACCTGCACACACACACACACACACACACAGCCAAGCCCCCATTGGGTCACCTGTAACCTTGCCACCATGAAAAATTGTAATGGTAGAAAAAGATTTTTTATCAAATCAGAGGAAGGAGTAGAAGGAAAAAGATATAAAAACAAAACAAAAACAAAAAACCATGTGCTTCAAGAGGACATTCCATGCTGTCAAAATGAGACTAAATCAGAGAACTCCCTGTGAACTTCGAGGAACCTGCAATTAGGGGCTGGTGACTGAGGCTCCTGTAGAGCCGTGGAGCTGACTGCTCTCCACAGAGTTCTCACCTCTGTGGGAGGAACATGAAGAAGGAATTAAGTATTCTTGGAAACTGTGTGACTGAGGGGGAAGGACAGGGAGAATCTTGGGAACATTCCATTGGTTTTGGTACTTAAATACCAGGACCTGGTTTGGCTCTGTGCAGCTAGCTTCCTGCTTTGATAGTATGAAAATACATTTTGACTAAACATTATTTAGACTTCTCCACAGCCAGAGGAGTAGACAGTCCTGACACTGAGTTGACAGAAGGGATATCAGACAAGGTTGAACTGACATTTGGGCAAAAGAGACAAAGCTGCACAGTAGTCTTGCTTCTGTCTGTTTCCCATGGGTTCAAAGCAGAGCAGATCATTCATAAATCACATATACTCCAGGAGAGAGAAAGCAACTCGTTTTCCAGCAATGGAGTAGGGTATGAAACACAACTGCCCTCCTGAGGCTAAGTAGGCAGTAACTTAGACTCAGTTTCTCTTCCACTGTCTCTTGATTCCAGTTCTGACTCCAAAGGAAGACTCCTGGACAATGTATGCCTTCCCATTGCCTCCATTTCCCCTTTCCCTGTCTCCCTTTTATCCCCACTAAGAAACAGAACTTGAGCCTGCATGGCTGTAAGGTTTGGTCAGTGTCTCTAGCCCAAAAGACAGGACTGTGGAAATGCCCTAGTATATTATAGTTTTTCTTTTTTTCTGATTATCTGATGCTTCCTGTTGCAACTCTTCCCCATAGGCATGAGGTCAGGCTGGAGGGTCTGTCAGGGCAAAAGGAAATCCAAGGAAGACAGTTCCTTGCTGAGGAAGGAAGCTGAGTTTCAAAAGCATCACCTGAGCAAAGGACACACACTCTGGTCTGGAAGGTCAGAGAATAACTGGAATGTCCATGGCACTGGGGACGTATCAAGATGAACCTAGGATGGAAATGGTTTCCAAACCCTAATAGTCCACCAGCAGGTCCGGTTTGTGACCCAGAATCCTAAATCTTCAGTCATCTCACGCAGCTAGAGAAATGCACTGAAAGCTCCTGCCCCCTAGTTCAGTTCATCCCACTCACTGGTCACCCCGGGGTGGTTGTGACAGCAGAACAGGGGAGGACCAGCTGGAAGCCTCACAAGAGTCTGGGGAAGGGGTTACAGTTGGGCTCGAGAGAACACCTTGAGGTATTTCAAGTGTCCAGAGAGCCAAAGTATGTAGTGTCCAAAGCAAGGTCCTTCCTTGGATGTCTGAGAGTGCCAGGGACCTCAGGTGTGGGCCTCAGTCTCCTTCTTGATGGCTGGCTTATAAATGACTCCCTTGTTGTCACTTTTTCTGCTACAGGAACAATAAGAACACAAGTCTTGTTAGTCAAAGAGGAGAGAGAGGGAGCCAGAGAGCAGCCTGGCTCAGGTATGGAATAAAGGAGTTTTAGAAGTCCAGATTCCTCTGTGGGGGGCCTTTCCCAGGTCCGTTGGACTTGGGAGAAAATGGTGTCACACCAAGCTTTAAAACAGAACCTATTTGTTTTCTGTTTGCAAGGCCTGGTCATAGCAGATCTGCATCCTGAAGCGGGTCTTATTATTACTCCCACGTCACACTTCTGATGCCATAACTGGAAACCTTATTTTCCATACCAAGAAAAATAAATTGAGTTAAGAAAAGCCAAGCATGGCAATAGAACTATGGGCAAAGGCATTTATAGCTAATATGAGTGAGGGACCAGATTTTTCTTCATTTTTCTTTTTGGATTCATAGAAGAAACACCAGATGGAAAGATCTTAGTGCCAAGGCAAACACACATCAGAAGACTCGCCTAAGGCCTCACAGCTAACTAGTAATGGAGAAAGGCTGGCAGAGTCACCGGCACACCTGAGCACGGTAACCCTTAAATGACCAGTGTTCATGCAAGGAGCTGGACACTGGTGTTTGGAGAGCAGCACTCCTGGGATTGTGTGGGTTATACAACAGGAGCTCTTCCTTCTGCAGAGCTGTCTCTCCAGATAGACCAATCATCACGGGCACATAAGCCACACATTCAGAATGGGAATTCTGAATCCAAACCAACTCACCTCTTCTTCCTTCTGAAGAGCCAAATAGACACTGCCAGAACAATGGAGATGCCAAGAACACCAGCCAGGGCCACGGAAAGGATGATACCTGGTGAGGAGGCAGGGAGCACATGTCACATTCCTCCTTTTCCTCATTGATCCCCGTAGCACATGGGTGTGAAATGATGTCCTAGCTATACAGGTGTCCCCAGGGCGTTGTGATTCCCCCACCTCTGTTCTCAGGATTCTGGCCTCTGGCTTTGTGGGACTGACTGGCTGGAGTACTTAGGGGGCACCTGCAAACTGCAGTGGTTTTCCCTCAGGGGCTCTCCAAGTTGCACAAGGATCATCTGAGGATCATGTTCACAATGTAGACTTCCCGAAAGGTCAGCCCTAAGAGACTTGGTTTGGTCTATTGGACCTGGGACCCAGAAAGCTACATTTTATTTTCCAACATCTCCAGCTGATGCTGATGCTGATGCTTATGGTCTGTGAACCACACCTTGAGAAACCCTGGGCTACAGAATAAGATCTCAGTCTGCTTTTGCTTGCTGGATGTAAGGTCTCTTGGGACGATTCTATCAATGTTACCCCCAATTTTCACTGCTGCAGTCCCAAACAACCAACCCCGTGGCCAAGGTCATGTGACCAGCCACCTGACCTTGGGCTTAGGTATGTTTTTAAGCAGTGCCCTCCAACTTTAACCAACAGAATGTCTTAAACGGGATTTTTGCATACACACCAGAGTGATTCAGTTTTTTCATTGGAGAAACATTTGATTGGCAGTTCATTTTTTAATTAGAGAGCAGCTTGAGGGATACCAGAAGCCAAAGCGACAGCAGAGAAGCAGAAAAGATGGGCTGAAAGTATCACAAAGCCCAGATCACATGAAAATCACAGGATCACCCAGGTGTAACATGCACACTCAGGAGGCCACATACCCAAACTCAGTCCTGTGTCGGTAAGGAGTCCTACTTCAAAGGGGGGAGAAAAGATTGGAAGTTAATCTAGAGCCAGACCATGATGGATCTGACCAGTGCATAGCATAAAACTCTTATTTTTGTTTGATATTCCAGGGCTTATTCAGATTTTAAGGATGGTGACCCCTGTCTTAGGTTGATGGGGTAGGGAAATTCCCACCTAGGGATCCATACTGTTTCCTCCTCCATCCCCTGTTCCTTTACCATAGTCACTTTCTTTGCTAGGGCAAGACTTCAATTTTTAATCATGGTGGCCAAAGAGGCAAAGTGAAGCTGGATAAGAATTAGCCTACCTTGTCAAGTTTTCTATTTCTCTGGCACCTGTCTTTCTCAGCGAGGAACCTACCACCAGCCTTCTCTCCTCTCCCACCTACTCTAACGTCACGCTTTGGTTCTTTCTTTCCCACATCTGCTTGGCCCTGCTGGACAAAGTCCTCTACTATACCAATCTATCTTCTCTGCTTCATGAGACTGGGGTATTAAGACTTCCCCCAAGGAGTCACTATTAGGAATAAGTAGGATGAGTTTAGAGTTCTAAGTGGGACCCAGCCATCGAAGGTAAAATCCCACAGCCTAATAGGGATCTCCAAGGGTGTAGTCACCTGTGACTGCATCTTTCTGAATAAACAGGACCCCAATCACATCCTCCCTGAGCAGCACCTAGCCTGCCTCCTATAGGTTCTCACTACTCTTCTCTTCCTCTCAGCCAGGTCCTCCATCTAAAGAAGTCTGTTTATGTACACCCTCTTCTCGGGTGCTTTTCTGAAACTTTACAGAATGTGTGTGTGTGTGTGTGTGTGTGTGTGTGTGTGTGTGTGTGTGTGT
>CABHPR010149150.1:4503-19637 GCA_902168415.1 Peromyscus melanophrys | reverse complement strand
TGTGTGTGTGTGTGTGTGTGTGTGTGTGTGTGTGTGTGTGTGTGTGTTTGCGTGTGTTTGCACGTGCGCTCATGCATGTCTCCCTGCCTGCTTTTCTGTCTATTCATGGTGTTTGTTCTAACTCACACTGGAAGCCTGAGTGTGACAGGCTGTGGTAACCTGGTATAGTCTACACCTGTATAGCCCACCATAGGAACCAAGATACTAGGTGAACCCTGGGCAAGTGTGAGGTGCCAGCAGAGGGGAATAATTCACCTTTGGGGCTTTCATCATATGGAAGCACAAGACCTGAGGCTGCAGGGTAAGGTTTTGCTCACCTGCCTGCTCCTATCCTGTGGCCAGAGTCTGGCTGATTCCCCAGGAGCCATAATACCTGTACCCCTTCTCTACTATCCTGCAATTACACATCAAGCCTGCCAAGCCTCTGAGACAAGCCTGAGTAGCCCTGGCTGCTGTGAGAGTAAACTGAGTAGACATCAGTAGAGTGTCCTCAAGGATAGGTAGACTGTTCCTGTTCCGACTGGCCACCACCAGGAGTTCATAGCTCTTAAGTAGCTTCCCTGGTCAGATTGCCTGCCCAGGCCTCCCTGGTAAACTGAGCACAGGGAACAATGGATGTCTCGAGATGTACATAGGACAGGTTCCCACTCAGGGAGAATTTTATGTATATTGTGTGCTCCTCCTAGCCTGGGGTCCCAGCACAGTACAACTTAGTATTTGAGTTTGCTGGGTTTTTGTTTTTTTTTTTAAACCAGAGACCTTGCTCATTTCTATCTTAAACAAGCTCTGGCCGTTTCTTCTCTAGCCCTGTGATGAAACACGATTTTGCTCCTCAAGCTCCAGAAGCGCATAGTGCTGATCCAGCCACACAAGACTGTCACCAGCAAGCCACCTGGCTAGATTGTCCAAGCTGGACCATCTCTTTCACAGTCACCATAAACATGTGAGAGCCACATGGGCCCAAACAGCTGAGCCTTCCTACCACATGGCTGAAGGAGTTGTCTGTGTGCTATGGTCTTGGGTTGCTGAGCAAAGCCCATGGAGATCTAGGCCCTACAGTGATACTTTTCTCCAGAGTGACCCAGCTTGGTGGCTTCTCTGGAGGAGCAGTCCAGCATTCTCTTGCTTGCTCTGCAGCATTTTGACAATAGCATAATTGAACCCAGTGCTCCAACCCAAGTTTTTCACTCCTAGGCGGAGTCTGTCAGTGACTAAATTGTCTCTCTTTGGAAACAATGATGTGAGCCCACACAGCAATGAAGACAAAGAAAGTTCCAGAAACTGGAATAAGTGAATTTTCAGCTAAGACTTTGATGTTGCAAAAACCAAGGCAGCTAAGGTGCCAAGGAAGAAAAACGCTCGGCAAAGGGTGTCACCATAACAGTTCTACCTCCCCAGGATGCTCAAGGCAGGAAGGTGTGGTTAGAATGCCATCCTACCAATTTAGGCCGTACCAACCAAGGTCTGCAGAAAAAGACCTTGCTCAGCGGGTTTGAGGCCCACTGAAGATAGGGCCAAAGCATCTGCTGACTAAAGAGCCAGGGAGCTAGCAATGAGCCTTTCAGGGCATAGGGAGAAACGTCGAGATAACTTGAGAACTCGAGCCCGAAAAAGAAGGCAAAGTATTTCTCAGTAGAGGCTCAGCCAGGTGAGGCTGGTCTCTGGGCAGCTGGAGTACAGGTATCAAAGATGGTGCAGGATGGGCTGAGCTGGAGAAGGTTGTGTTCAGCTTAAACAAAGAAATTAGTTGTTTCCAAACAGGGACAATAGCATGTAATTCCTAAAGAAGAATGATGAGACAGATGGGGAAAATGGAGACAAGCTTGCTCTCAGAGGTGCTTGCTCTCAGAGGTGGTCCATGACAGCCAGCTGATGGGAACCTAGCGGAAAAGACTCCTGAGACAGATAACTCAAGCTGAGAAGATGGGTGAGCACTGCCTGCTCAGTGCCTCCACAGAACACTTAGGTACCAGCCAGAGCGAACAGAGATAGGGCAATACGACACACAAAAGGAAACTGCGCACAGGTGCAGACCGCTGCATTGTCCAGGAAGGTAGAACACCTGGAGAAGGCCCAGGAACTGCTTGACAGACACAAAGGCCCCTTACTACCTGGACTAGCTGGCTCAGGAGCTGCCTCTTCCACTGGCATCTGGCTGCACCGAGGATGCTGGTTAACTGCTTTTGAGGTGTTCTGAAGCCTCAAGTACAAACACAGACAAGTCCAGCCCGGAGAGCAAGCACTCATTTACACATCTTGGAGTACCTGGAACAACAGTCTAGTATTTTCTAGTTCTACGTTCAATTCTGTTTGATTGTGGGATGTAATCTCTTATTTCAAAGTCCTGTCAAAGCACGGACTGTTCTCAGAGTCAATATGTTATGCAGGGATGATATATCTTCAGTGGTCTCCAGTCTTATGATGGAAGCCAGGAGAGTTTAGGTTTACCGGGGGTTTGGTTGATTATGGACATGACATTGATTTGGAATGATAACAAGTTACTCTTATTATACTATTATATTGTACCTTTATGCTATAAGCCACAGAGTCAAGTGACTGCAGTGCTAATTTCTTTTCCAGTTGTACTTGGCTTAGGAAAACACCCTCAGTGACCAAGCACATATTGCTGCTGCCTTTGGAGGGTATTTTTCAACCAGGCAATGTTTTTCATCAACCCTGTATAATCCAGTGAGAGAATAACTTCTCCAAAGAAACCTGCCAAAAAGGCACCACTAGACAGATTATAAAGTAGCTGGCTTATAAAACTGTGATAGAAACTGAGGGCTTTGTCTCCCAGATTGCAAGCATGCCTGCCACACTGTTCTGAGCCAGCTGCCATGCCAGCTCTTGTACTTTGAGTTGCATTCAGTGGTCCAGGCTGTCAGGGCTTAAGGGATGACGGCTAATAGGATGGGGAGCTTATATCCCGGTCAGCTCAGAGCCACAACAAGTGTGACATCAGTTGGCAACTTCCTCCAGGCCTTTAAAACTCAGTTGCAAGTTCTAGTCTTGAATTTCCCTTACATATGGTTTTATTTTAACATGGTTGGAAAACTTAGAAATCTGACAACTGGCCAGGCATATGTGTAAACCATTCTAGAGAGAAGGTACTGAGGAGGAAAGGGAAAAGGAAATGCTCAGTTATATTCTTTTAGCAAGCTTATAACATGCACCAGGCACAGTGCCAGGAATAAAGAAGGAATGAGACACGAGACATCAGGCATCCTTTCCGTAAGGATGTAAGTGTATAGTGTATAATAGTCTCTGTCTGTCTACCTACCTACCTACCTACCTATCTCTGGTTTGACTGTATTGTAATAAATAATTACTTGGTTATATGCCACATACCACAATAGAGATGAACAAGTCAGATGAAAGAGGCCAGTAGTAAGCCACCTCCAGGGTCATAGGGAGGGCTTCTGAGAGAGTGTCTTAAAAGTCTTAAAAGAACTTTGAGAATGAGAGAGAGCCATTCCAGACAAAAGGAATAGTGTATGTGCCTTCCCTGTTTTAGGAGACCCTGCAGTTTGGGAGGCTGAGGCTGAGAGGGCAGGGATAGTGGCCACAGAGAGCTGACATGGGAGGACCAGCTGGAGCCTCACCAGGAATGGGTCCATTCCTATGCCTGGCCCCTTTCCCAGCTGTTGTTCCTGAACTCAGCCTGCTGAGTCAGGGGCTTGTCAACAGGAGCAAGATGGAATGCTCCGGGTGAGGGTGGGATTTTTTTGGTTTTTGATTGTTTTTTCTGTCCCATAGTGCACAGCTGGGGCATGCTAGGGAAACTCATGGTGTGTTGAGGGGTCTGGGACTTCACTTCTTAGTACATTTGATGATTGCTGCTCACAGTTCAGACCCCTGATCCATCAAGGTCTGGGAATCTGAAGGTAGGAACTTCTGTTTTCCCATTGGATGCCTTGGAAGAATTGATGATACTCTTCCATCTAATAGCTTTTATTTATAAATAGAAAGTTGAAGAAACACAAGGTCAATAACCACGGCATGTAAGTTCTAGTCTCAAAAAAAAATTAATCAGCCATCTTAGCTGGATAAAATTTCTCTCTTTTGAAAGTTTTTCTAAAACTATGCAGGTCTGTCCAGGATAAGCAGGTTCTAATTATGTTACTGTGCAAATGGCCATTGGTTAGAGCCCTCCCCCTCGATGTCCAGCAAGCTCAATAGTACAGCACACTCACTCATCTAGATGCCCCTCAGCTGGCTCTAGATCCCTAGTGAGTGACATGCAGTTTCTCAGAGCAGGCCCACTAAAGACATGATTATAGAAACTTTTTTGGCCTTTTTCTGTCTCTCCAGTTTCCCTGCCCCTAACATGCCTAAAAGGAAATGGACAATATTAGTATTTAGGTTTGATAGACCCTTGCCTTACTATCCATCACCATTTGGACTTGGAGTTTGGGTCATTGACTGGGAAGAAATTAACCCATTTCTGGGCCCTGGCCTGTGCTCTTTCCAGCATCCTCACTTAGGGTACCTGGCTCTCAGGAAACCTGAACTGACTTTAGGTGAGTCTCCTCTCTGGCACCCCACCTTGAGGGCAAGCTCAAGTCTTCCTTGGAAGAGGCCATTTTCCAGAGACCCTGCAGGATCTACAGCTTTCCATCTGGAGTAGGGACTTTAAGGCATCCAAACGGCCACCAAGTGAGGTGGGAAGGAGACAAGGGATGATGAGGGCCCTAAAGAAAGGTGCTCAGATGAAGGGTCTGTAGACTTTCCCAACGGACCCTAGGTCTCTCTCCTGCCACCTCTCCTAGCCTTACTGGGTTATATAAGAAGGATACTTAGTTAAGTTCTAAAGGGTTATGGGAACAAGGCCTCTCTTGGGTTAGTTAGTTTGGGATCATCATCACCAGACTCAGGTTTTCAGGACATAATACAATACAGACTAGAGATGGCTCCGTGGTTAAGAACACTGGTTGATTTTCCAGAGGAGTTGGGTTAGATTCCCAACACCCACAGTGTTGGAAATGGTGGCTCATAACTGTTTGTAACTACAGTTCAATGGAATCCAACACCCTGTGCTGATCTCCTGGGGCACCAGGCATGCACATGATATACAGACATACATACAGACAAAATACCTATAGACATATAAAATAAAAATTTAATAAAAAATAAAGATCATAGCACGTGATACTCAATTTTAGAATCCTATACTAATGGGGAGAAAACCAGTCCTAAGCCTACAAAGTCACTGACCAATCCCTGGGATAGTGGTTTCCAAATGGGGCCATTTTGCCTCATCTCCCCTAGAGAACTGGGCAATGTCTAG
This sequence comes from Peromyscus melanophrys, assembly GCA_902168415.1. Classification (NCBI taxonomy): domain Eukaryota; kingdom Metazoa; phylum Chordata; class Mammalia; order Rodentia; family Cricetidae; genus Peromyscus; species Peromyscus melanophrys. Next base: position 14,350 of record CABHPR010149150.1, on the reverse strand, counting down.
AGATAATGTTTGAATATCACAAGTGGACACATGCTACAGGCATCTAATAGGTAAGGATGAGGGTCCTGCTAATGCTGCAGGGCAAGGGAGGCCCCACTATAAGAATTATCCTGCTCCATGTGTCAGTAGTGCCAGAGTGGAGAAACCCCTCTCTAGGGCTACATCATGGCTAAAGTACAAGCGCCTTCCAGGCAGAAAGCACGTTCTGTGCTGCTTTTGTAAGTATGTTCTAGTAACAGCAGTTAAATGGTTCAGTCCTGTGTTTCAATTCGATTAAATCTCAGAACACACACACACACACACACACACACACACACACACACACACACACAGCACACACGCCCTTGCATTTTCTCTCCTAGAGATTTTCTTTGCTTTCTTTTCCTGGAAGAATGTTTGGATTCCTTAGCTCTCATTAACTTTGGAAGGAAACTGCATAGAACAGACCCTAATCATCAATGGGCCTCCATGGAAGAGTCTGCAAAGAACTGAACCCAAATCACTCAGGGGTCATGTGGACAAACAGGCCCATGCTATAAACCTGAAAGTGCATGTTAGCCAGACCTGCCCCAGGTTGGCTGGGAGAGGCCTTTGTGAATTCCGGTACCTGTGGGCAGAGGAGGGCAGGAGCTGAGCTTCCTAGGGGCTGCTGCTTCATCTTGCCTCAGGAAGCAGCCTTGTTTGCTGCCTGTGTTTTGGAGTATGAGGAAAGGAGTACTTTGGCCAAGTTTCTATAATCAGTGTCTAAAAGTTTGCCTTGGACTGCTGCAGATTCTCCAAGGAGAAAGCCTCGCCTCGCCTCGCCTTGCCTCACAGAAGCGGCATCTCTGACCAAGCCATGCGGGAGGGCCTGTGGCAAAGCTACATTTGGGCTTTGGTCTTGATGTCCTAAGCCAGGGATTAGTCTTCAAGCTTCTGTCTAGAGCCTTCTCAGTCTACTCCAGCCAGACTTGCAGGATCTACCAGAGCACTCAGCTACAAAGCTGCCTGTATAGTCCAGTCTACAAGCAGCTACTTAGACCTGAGCCCATCTGAGAAGACGGCTAATTAGCGCCAATGCCACAGTCCATCGGTACAAGTAGGGATTACTTTTAGTTGTCATAATCAAATTCCTGCACGGTTTCTTCTGATCCTCTGTAACTGCCCCCAAACACTGACCCTGCAATGTAAAGTTAGGATTGGCAGTTATTAGTATCCATTTCGAATCGTAGTTTGTTGGCACTGAAAGGATGTCAGAGTAGGTCTCCAGCCTGGCATCCTGTGGCCAAGGAAACCAGGGCCAAAGAAGGGCGTGCTTTGTTCACATCATACAGTCAGGAGAAAACAAAGCAATGCCTTGAACCAAGGTCTCCTGACTTCAGGGAAAGCATCTGTTACCCTCTTTCCAGGTACATATACAGACTAGATTAGAGAGCAACTCTTACAGCCCTTGAACCATAAGCAAAATCTTGCCTGATCTTTGTGGACTATGGTCCTCATCTCTAGGCTTTTAAATTTAAGAATTGAAGCATCCATACAGAGTATGATGCCTCACATCCATAACTCCAACCTCTTAAGAGGCTGAGGCAGGAGAACCACAAAGGCCAGCCTGGACCTACGTAGTGGGTTGAAAGGCAGCCTGAACTATAGGAGACCTTGTCTCAAGAACACAGAGAACTGAAGTACCTTCGTTCACTTCCACATACTTCATAGTCTACTAGAAGAACAGGGAAGGAGAGTTCTGTGTCCATAATGGAGAGCAAATGGAAACCTCCCAGGCATTCAAATCATTCCCTAGAAAACAACTGAGCTGTCGCTGTCTTACACATTCCCAGGTGATAGGAAGGGCCACCCTGTTCCCAGATTGTGTTTCAGACTCAGAAACTGAAGAGAAGGGGAATGACCTTAATTGAGTGGTATCTGGAGAGAACACAAGGCACAAATCCTCGGGCATGAGGATAACCCAGAGGGATAGCCTGCAGACATAATGCTGGCCATGTCAATGGGTCAGTTCAGAAGGGCCGATTTCTGATGCCTCTGGGAAGGGCTTTGAAAGGCAGTCTTCACTGGCTCGTGACTAAACTGAGCAGAGGACATCGATAATCTCACACAGTAGAGGAACAACAATGAAAAGCATCAGGTGAGATGAAGGGCATGGCTCCTCTAGCAGGTGGGCTTATGTAGTGTTTTAAAATATGAACTCCTGGCCCCGTCGAGCTCTGAGTGACATAAGGAGATGATGGGGGCGCTTCTGCAGACCTGCACTGCTTCTGACCATCCAAGATTCCCAGATTTGGCAAAGCTCAGGAGGGCATGGTGAGAAAGTTGCCTCAGAGGTTTGAAGATGGGTGTGGATGGTAAGAGTTCTCCTTCTCCCCCATGACCACTTTCAGTGTACTGATGGAGGCACTGAGCAAGTGAAACGCTAATTTCCTCCTAGTCACCACAGTTACAGACTTAGAAGGAATGGTGAGTTCCTAGCAGTTGGAATACATCAAACTATTAAGTTTTATTCAGCTCAGAATGTGTTTGCTGGTGCTTATACAAGCTCCAAGATTAGAGAAAAAAAAAAAAAAAAAAAAAGCTGTGAACCAGAGTGCTTTCTTGCTAATGGGTCCTGCTACATTAGGCTTTGAGCGGATGTGGCCATGAACATGGATTATGTCCTTGGCCTTACAAAGAAGCATCTATGGATGCTTGTAGTATATAATCACCTCCTTCAGCCTAGGGCAGGGCATATGTAGCCCTTGATACCAAGAGAGTCTAGGGTGGGAAGTTAGAAGTCTCTCCTCATGCAAAGGATTCCAATGTGTTGTAGGATAAGGAATCATTCTTCAGAGCAGTGAAGTCCCCAAGAACATCTCATCCCCACCTGTAGGTGACTCCCAGAATTAAGGGCTCTGGTCTGTGTACCTCAGGGTCCTGGCCTTCTCTCCAAGGACTCCAGGAAGTGGAGACTACTGAAGAGGCACTGTAGTAGCCCCCACACCAAAGTTCTAGATGTGCTCTGGTTCCTTGGCAGCCAGGGGACTCTTCACCAGTCTCCTAAGGGCATTGTTTCCTTGGTAGGAAACACAGATGTGGCGGCACACTGCTACCTCTCCCTTCCCCCAGCACCTTCCTCACCTTGTCGGAAGGAGATATACACCAGCCTCTCATCAAACTTCTGGACCTGCCGGAAGTTGTTGACCATTTCTCTGGGGGAAGGATCGTCCATGTGTGTGAAATACAGAGCTGTCTCCAAAGCCAGCAACTGAGGGGAAAAATGGAAACAGGTCTCATGAGCAGATAATGCTTGCTGGCCTGGCCTCCTGGGGAGAGGACTGGGGACAAGCCTCTGGAATCAGCCCACGAGGTGCTTGACAGGAAGTATCTGAAAGCAATGGGAAAGCCAGAGAACTACTTCTCCATCCTGGGGGTCTCACTAACTAGCTACTGCTGGGTTGAGCTGGGTCCTTCCTGCTGTCAAGGTTCCCAGTGACCCCAGGATCTGCCCCCACTGAAGGGAAAGCTGAAGAGAAGGACTCCTTAGACTCTCACCAAGACCACATTTTTCCTTTCATGACCTTGACTTGGAACCCAACTCTTAGAGCAGTGGGGGCTGGGCTTGTTAGACAGAGGGAGGAGGCCCGCTGGCGGTCTGACTGCAGGTTCACTGGCATTTTCACACCCCCACGAATATGATACAATCTGTTTCTATGGCAGCTTCTGGGTTAGGCTATGGCTGCTTCCCCACACATCTCACTTCTGATTCAGCTCATCCCCTCTCCCGTCCACCCACCAGCTGCCATTTATCAAGGTTTCTCAGTTCAGAAACTTGTAGTAAAGAGCAGGAGTTTGATGGAGAGGCTGGCTGGAACAACTGGGGTGGGGGTGATTATTATGCAGTACCAGCCAACCTTCTCTACACTCCTTCTTCATGCTTTTAGGCTGTGGGATAGCAGGATGATGAGTGACTCAACTCAGAAGTCAGGTGATCCGGAGAACTTCTAACCCTGACTTCCAACATGAGTCGCTGCTAATAGCAGGGCTCCCCAGCTTGCACTTCTAGACTGTGAGCTCCAAGGGCGGTGAGTGTCCCTCTCACCACTGCACCCCCAGGGCCCAGGTGTTAACCTGATGTGATCTTTATTCTGCCCCACCAGCCAGGCTCTTCCCCCTGGACAGCAGATGCCCCCCAGCCACTGAGGGGTATGTCAGCAACTCAGCTTTGCCGCTCTCTTTAATGAACTGCGGGAAGTCTGTCCATTTTCCTAGCTTGATGCCTAACTCCTCCTAGAGCTTAGTCTGTAATTCCTACAGCGTTTCAGCGGCAGGTCACTGGAGAGGTTCTGAAGAGCTGCTAATGGATCTCAGAGGAAATCAAGTCATTGATTAGAACTGCTTATGGCAGGGAACAATGTGCTGTACAGTCCCTGGCTTGTTACCTGATCCTGGGAAATCTGCACAGGGTTTCGGAAAACTGTCCAGAGCACGGTAGGGTAGCAAGGAGGTGTAGTCAGGGACCCTTCATAGCGGTAGTACTCGCCGGGGCTCTCAGGCAGAAGTTCTTCAATGTTGAAGCCTGGGATGAGTGCTTGTTGGCCTGGAGAGACATTTTGGGAGTGAGGGTATCAGCTACCTCCTGATAGGAGAGGTATAAGCATAGTAACTGAGCTTAAATACTCACATTCAGGCACAGGGAATGCGCTCTTTTCTGGGCCACCTGACCCGGTGTCACAACACTGCCCAGGAACCCGCTGCTCTCAGTGTGGTGAACACAGACAGCACCCACCCCTCATGCTGTTGTTATTCTTAAGGTGACACAGGTGTGACCACATCCTGTGTCACAATGAATGACTAAGTAGTTAAGCACCCCTCACCTTTGTACTTAACATGTTGAAGATGACTGAAGATCTTGTCATATGATGGGTTGATGGAGCCTATCTGCAACACAGACAAGGCAGGTTGAGCTGGGACAGAAGAAACTAGGATCAGCCTGCATTCACGGTTACTATCAGCAGGCTGGGCTGGAGGCCTTCCATGAGGAACTGCCTTACAAAGAAAATTCTGACCCATCACCAGATTGTTGACCTTTGGCATCAAACAATATCTAGTTTTCAGCTTAAGACACCAGGTTTGAGTATCCCAGTATATAGGGTGTGTTCCTGGTTATCTGATATGAGCCCAAAGACTATACCAATCCATTTAACCCGGAACTTAATGGAGCTTTGAGTTCACAAAAGCCAAGCCAGATAAGTAAGCACACTGGGAATGGGAGCATATTGCCTCACTGGGGGAAAACAAAGCAGGCTGATCATTCCCCACACCTGCCCCCAGTTTTTGAGATAAAATCTTGATATGTAGTCCATGCTGGCTTCAATTTCTCAACAACCCTCCTGTCTCAACCTCCAACCTGCTGGGATTATAGGCGTGCACCACCATACCAGGCTCCATTCTTGTTTCCCAATATTACATAATTCATTCCAGAATGGAGTTTGGATGCTAGGTATTGTATCAGTGACAGATGCATCTGATAGTGCAGCCTAAGGATCCATGTACCCCACAGGCCCTCTCCAGCCAGGTGACCTCATACCATGCAACAGGGCTGGAGATAAGGGAGGGGGTGCTTTCAATATTTTCAGTGCCACAAAAGCTATGTCTGTTTCAGCTGCCTAGATACAGAAAAGGCTTCCTCTGGGAAAAGAGACAAGGAGCCTTATGAGGGACAGCCCTGTTCTAGAGGCAACGCAGGGCAATCCAGGAGCAGCTTCACTACCGATTGCTGTGCAGAGAACACACGCCTAGTCCTGATACCATCCCTGCTACAGACCTCATGAAGGAAGCCCTCTGACCACCTCGTACCTCAATGAGAACAGCAAGGACAGCGAGACCTTCTGACTTGTCACTGGCAGCGCTGAAGTTGGGGTACAGGTCTGAGTTATAATGGACAATGTGCAGCTGCGAAAGGAGAGAAGGTACCCACGAGGGGACAAGTGACTCACAGGAACCTTTTGTTTCTGCAGAAGACTTGAATCCAACTAGAAAGATGGATTCTTTCCTCCTCTCCCCCAACAGAACTGATCCCTCACCCTTAGCATCTGTCCCCAGTTTTCCCCTTTCCCCAGTCCTCTTCGACCTGTAAACCAGGGCACATCCGCTTTAATTCATGGGATCTCTAGTGTCTGATAAGGTGCCTGTAAAGTAGCAGAGGTACAATAGACATGAGTGAATGAATGAATGAATGAATGGGTTTTTATATTAACCATGAGAAGACTTTGGTGCTTTGGAGCTCTTCTCCCTTCTGTTGTTGTTGGTTTTTTTTTTTCCCCTGAAGCCTAGGGCCAAGTGGTCTCCTGTAATTTGGCATCTCTGTACTTGATCTGGAAGCAGCAGGGGTGGGGCAGGAAACCAGTTGCCAGCTACAACTTAATCATAATTGATAATGCATGAAACACTGGCGTTTATCCCTCAGGCAGACAGAATCACAGCATGGCTTTTACCAGCTGAGTTTAGCAGTCAGATTTTTCAGAGACTATAAAACAAAATGGCATTCCACAAATGCAGACTTTTATCTTCTCAAAATAAAATTGTAAATGGTGGAGTTTTTAATCAACTCAGGAATTAATTATTAAGGTAAAGAAAGGTTTTTGAGAAACCCTAAATTTACAAAGTGTAGACACACAGTATGACCCTTGTTATTATAAATTCTGGTGATGCTTAATCTGCCTTTTAATCCTAAAGATAGTATCAGCTAGCTTTCAGAAAACTTTATAGTGGATAGCTCTAAATGCAAAATACATGCACTTTTATTCTGTGCCCCGAGACTATTGCGTATTGAAATCTTTATCTCAATTTCTTTTTTCCTATTCACTTATCATCTCCCTTTTTGAAAGAAATTCAGCATAAGGTCTATTTGTAATGCCATTACATAGCCATTTTGCTGTTTTTCATTTTATTTTCTTTTTTATGTGTATGGATGTTTTGCCTGTGTGTATATCTGTGTACCATGTGCATGCCTGGTTCCAGTGGAAGTCAGAAGAGGGGCATTGGTTGGAGTTACAGACGGTTGTGAAATGTCGGGTGAGGGACTAGAACCAAGGTCATTTGGGGTGGTGGGCAGAATCTTACTTGTATAGCTTAAGCTAGCCTTGGGCTTGAACTCTCCTGACTCAGCCTCTTGAGTGCTAGGGTTACAGGCATGCACTACCACATCTGACTTTCATGTTAGTTCTTGTAAGTTATCTTCTGTTAAGGCTTCCTCAGGGGCTCTTGCTTCACCATTTTTCCCATAAAGGATGGCCCACCACATGGCCCACACCATCTTAAAATGGCGCCACGGAGTAGATTTCTATTTGTGTAAATTACCCAAGATCGTTATTGCTTGACCTTTGACCCTCTGGTTTGCATCAGCTCTTACCATTTTCAGATGACTAAAAAAGAGGTTGAAAACTAACCTAGGTCTATGGGCACTCCCTGGTGAGGGGCTTCAGAAAGTCCTTTGTAGTCGCCACCCAGCAGAAGAACCACAGCTTCAAAGAGATCTCTATAGAGAATCTGCCTGATGGTTTTTTTTTCTCTAGTATTAGCAATTATGGCCTATTTTTACCAGGCTTTATCTGATGATTAGCTTAAGAGCAGAGAATGCAATCATTAGTAATACTCTTTAAAGACTTTATTTTTGTTTTAGTTAGGCATGGTGGCACAAGCCTTCAATCCCAGCACTCAAGAGGCAGAAGCAGGAGGATTTCTGTGAATTCAAGGCCAGCCTGGTCTGCATCACCAGGGCAGTGAGGGCTACATAGTAAAATTTTGTCTCAAATGTTAAAAAGATGTGTGTGTGTGTGTGTGTGTGTGTGTGTGTGTGTGTGTGTGTGTGTGTGCATGTGTGTACATGCACACATGTGAATGCAGTGTCTGAGGAGGCCAGAAAAAAGGCATCAGATCCACTAACGGTAGAGTTACAGGCAGTTGTGAGCTCCCAAAATGGGCTCTGGGAACCAAACTCAGGTCCTCTGTAAGAGCAGTATGCTGTCTTAATTGCTGAGCCATCTCTCCAGCACCCCGGAAATATTTTTAAATGCGTAAACTCTCCAAACCTACATCCTAGCTGCCACTTTATTCTCCCAGGGGGAAGCAGAAGCCTCAACACTGCAATTAGCTTGCAAGAAATTGCAGTTCTTGAGCTCCAGGGAAGGAAGGGTCTGCTCTGAAATACGTGCGCCTCCAGTCATACCGTTCTATCGGGCCAGAATCACATCCCCTCCACACTGGTAACAGACCTATAATTAGGTTGAGACATTAAGCAGTTCAGCAGTTGTGAACAGAGGAGAGAATGGTTGTATCATTATTTAGCATGGGATCTGCTGGCTGACCAGCAACATTTATCTCTCCCTATCTGTTTCCCTGTGTACACTCAGAGCCACATCCCGACTCAAAACTTGGACAAGACCCCTCACCATCCCACCCCATCACACGCCTGTGGTACAGCAGGGACGTCCTGCCTCTCCTCTCAGTCCCTTTGGTGTTTTAGATTAGAATCTCAAGACGGCATGACACAGTGCTGTGCCCACATCCCAAACCATTTCCAGAGCATCTCTGATCATAGCGATGCCCTGCACATCTTAATGCCAGTCACCCCTCACTCTATGGCAAACTACAAGATGGTCCTGGATTGGTGTTCTCATATTCCCAAGTACAATTCATGGCTAAGAAGAGGAAAGATGATGTGGGAGAGACATTTGTAAGCAGCATGGTGTGTGAAGACTGAAAAGCATGGAGGAGCAATGAGCCTGGTATGATTAAGCAATGAGCTGTGACAGCCAGGCGAGCTGTGAGGTCTTCATCTGCACAAAGCAGGAGGGTGTCTAGAAAAGGGCCACATGCATCCCACCATGCCATCTGCAAGGCTGGCCTTCTCAACAGCATCACACAGTAAAAGGAACAGGCAAACTCAGTGTGCTCCAGCAAAGGAAGGGACAGAGACACCCAGATAAATGCAGGGCAGTGAGACCTGGCTCCTAGACTTCTCTTCTAGGAGAGTGGTGGGGATAAAGACTATGAAGGTTGCTCTATCCCAATGGCCACAGAGAGGGGAGCCAGTGCCAGGTACTCTCTACCAGACTGGCCATTCACTCACCTCGGCGGCAAAGTGCTTCCCACTCACGGTGTGTTCAGAGCCATGGGGGTCATTGCGGTTCCCCCAGTGCAAATGCAGCTGCTCCGCCCTGTATTGGTGGGGCTGGAGGCCCTGGATGTACATGTCCGAGTTCAGGTTCAGTCTCACTGTGAGGAATGGAGGAGCAGCCTTCAGAGCCCTGGCCAGCTGAACCCTGGCCAGACCAACCCTGCTAGAGAGCAGGCAGGCACGCACGCAACCCCAGCACAGGTACAAGTGGCTGCAGGAACAAGGCACAGACCAGAGCAACAATGCCTGCAGGTCAGAGGCCTGGCCTCTTTCACCCAGTGCAACTCCAGTGGCACCAGCACCTTCCTGGATCCCCCTGGAAAGCATCAACTCTACGCCAATGATGGTTGTTTCTTTACTTACCCATGTATCAGGCTCCTGTCTATGATAACAGAACTGTCAGTGAAGAACTTTCCAAGTTGGAAAATTATATTCCAATGACAATTGCTATTTAAGAAGCACTAACTATACAACAGACTGTGATGTATTCAATATCTAGTGTCCACAGAACAGGTCAGTGGGTCCCTCTTCCAAATGACAACTCAAGGAAGTTAAAATTCTTACCCAGTCTGATGGCTCATTAGTATCTGTGATGGCCAATCTTGGTTGTCAACCTAATTACATCTGGAACCAATTACAACCTAAGCAGCTGGGCACTCTTGTGAGGATTTTCTTGGTTGGATTATTAGAGGTGGAAAGACT
>CABHPR010149149.1:3256-69110 GCA_902168415.1 Peromyscus melanophrys | reverse complement strand
AATTCTATTTAAATATTTCAATTAAATCAATTAAAACTTATTTTATAATGGTCTAAATAGTCTTAAAGAAATTGAAGAAATTTTAATACTTTAAATTATAATAATAACAATAAAAATTATGTCTTAAAATTTTCCAGTAGTTCTTTTGTATTTTCAAAGATAAACAAATTATTCTGTGTGAAGAAAACTTATTGGTAGTTGTGCTTTCTCTTTCGTGGTTTTGACATTGTATAATATGTTTCAAACTATTGAAAAACAGCACTAAAAAGAAAGAAATAGACCTCCGTTTCAATTTGAATATGAATAAAAATTTCCTCTTCAAATAATATTAAATAAGTCTATAATTATTTATATTATACACAACTCCATTCCAATTGTGTTTAATTTATTCTAAAGTAAATTAATATTATAAAATGAGTAAAGGAAAGCATTTCTGCTAATATATTTTATAATATATGAACAGGAAAATGTATGATGACATCATTAAAAGGGAAATAACTGAATACTCTCATGATTAAAACAGCAAATTGATAGAACACTTAGTAGAAGGTAGCTTTTTTAGGTGAACAGCCACTGTTCTCATTATCTTACATGAAATATTTTTAACTTGCTTTTTTAACTTTTAACTTGCTTTTTAAGTGAATATGTGAAATAATTATATGCTTCCAAATAACTGTGAAATCACTCCAGAAATAAGTTCTATCTTCGCCTCAAGTGTTAAAATGTTACATAAAAATCTCAGAAGAATAAAATCATTTTAAAATATATGTTTTAATTAACCTCCAAATCTTTAAAATTTCTCCTATTTTTTTTTCACTGATACATTCCTTTCCTTGGCCAAGATGTAGTCCTGGGTCACAAATTTAATGTCTTTTTGTTTCTTCTTTTTCTCAAGAAGCCTGTGATTTTTGACTTAACACCTTGACAAATTGGATGGTGCCTAAATGTTTTGTAACCTATTCCTCAGTCTTTGTGTTTTCAATGTCTTCTGGTGATTTTTATGTTCAATTTTGGCCAAAGTCTGACAGGAAGGATGGTATGACCTTCTCTGGGTCATGTGGAGGCTCAAGAATATCAAAGACATTTATCTAGTAATTGGCTTGAAGCAGCATCAATCCCGTTTCTGCAGTGAAGTTGGGTTTTTTTTGTCTTAAGCCTCCTGTGGAGAGATTTTGCAATCATGCAAATTCCATGTTTCCCATCCGCTAACTTGGTATATACGGAAGATTTTTATTGGCCACAATTTTTAGTATGTTTGCCAAAGCAAACATTACTCTTAATCATACAATTTAGAAATGTTCTAGGGATAACCTATAAATGTTAACTGTGTTATTTTTTTGAGTTAACATAACAAAGTAGCACAAACAGCTTGGCTTCCAACAACAGACACTTATTATCTTACAGTTCTGAGTGCAAAAAGTCATTCCATGAATGCAAACATTGAAAAATCAACAGAGGCAAAGCAGAAGGCTGGAGGGAGACAAGTCATCGACGATATTTCTTAGCTGATAAGGCATCTCTAAAATAATCTCTTTACTTCCCATGATTCTATTTGGTGAGATAATGGGTGTTGCTTTTCAATTCATTGTTAAATAGGGACTCTTAGATATGAAGTGCACAAGTTAAAGATTACAACCTTCTTCTCAATTTAAAGGGTTAATTTTAGGATTAGATGAGACTATCAAAAATATCTCTTCCTCATCTCCTTTAATTTTTAACAATTTCCAATAATAATTTCTTCTAAAAATGTATTGTTTCCTTTGATCGTTTACATGACTTAGCAATCTTCTGAATGATAAAGAAAAAAGCAAATCACATATTGGTCTTCTGTATCTGCCTCAGAGGGGGGAATATAAGCTGAAAATACCAATGAGACATCTACCATGCTATTCTATTCCAAGGTTCAGAGAAAAATCTCAGACCAAAGGGATAGACGAATGTAAAATTATAAACATGGAGAAGCAAGCTGTGAACAGTTATGTTCTGAATATGAAATATCTCTTTTTATACCTATTGCAACTGTGGGATACATAAAATAATCTCAGTTAAAATTAGAGCATGGATGAGAGAGCATCTGCAGTGACCCCATCCCTAACTGAAAGTCATAAAATTAACAGCTGCTGAAGTAGAGAGTCTCTTCTCTTTGCAACTGGAGACCCTGGTAGGTTGATAAAGTCCAATGGTTGGCTCCACATCTATGTCCATACAAGGAACACTAACTTTGCTCTTAAGAATAAAAAAAAAATTGAAAAGGAACAACATGATATAAACCCTTTAAACAAATACAAAACAAACAAACAAAAGGATTAACACAAAAGGAAGTGAATTGAACACACACTTAGTCTGAAAGATCTAATTACATTCAAATGTTTTCCTTCATATTGTAGGAGACCAGGAAGGCAATCTCAGAATGTAAAAGGAATGCAAAGGCAAATCAAATATTTCAGATTTGCAATTCCTTAATAAAAACAGATTGAAAATAGCTTGAAAAATTAAAGTAAGTCTCACTATGAAAGTAGAAAAACAACTACAGAGAAAAGAAAATGAGTTATTGAGGAAGCCATAGAGCATATGAGATATGAACGCAAATTATGGGGAATTGCATAGATAGATATAAAAGGGACGTATCAAAGGAAGAGGGAAGAAAATCATGTATTGGATTTACAGCATCACCACCAAAATTTTAAAAATAAGTTTTATTTGAAAATCTTATAATGAAATTTGTAATTTATATTCTACATAAAAATGAATACATGAAATAAAATATCTTCAGCTGATTTGTAAAAATAATCTGCCTTTCAAAGACTTGTGAAGTAGTTTTATAAAATTAATCCTTACTTTTAAATACAAAATTAAAATAAGTAGGTCTCAGAGCAATCAGCAATGATATACCTATCAGCAATACTGCTGATTTGTGTAACTTATCAAAATCACATATAAATCTTGAATCATTTGTAATCAGATATCTGGCTTTGTTATTTCGCTGTAGCCATGTGCTTATAACTCAAAGGAAGCTGAGGGTGAGGTAGTTTCAGTGCCCTTTGTGCATCTTTTAGTACAAAATTACAAAAAGTAGATCCCTTCATGGGATATTGTTTGAAGTACAACAGAACACTCTGGGTTGCATATCTTTGCAAAATGCTCATGATTTATTAATGAATCAAGAAACATGATTTGATTGATTGCCATGATGTGCAGAACAGCAGTGTTCTGCTTCAAAGTGGATGGACGGTACAACAACTGCCTGTGAGATTTCATCGCTTTTGAAATTCAGCTTTTTCAAAGGAGCAAGCTGTTTCTTTCCAAACCTAAATGCAGAGTGGAGAGTTTCCTAATTCTTATGTCTGTTTTGTTGTTTTCTGCCCCCTGTACTCATAATCAGTAGGACGGGTATCAGAAGATTAAAATTCATCAAGTATAAATTATGTAAATGGAGTCCCTAGACCCTTTACACTTTGTAGAATTGAAGATGTTTTGACATTCAAAAACAAACTTAAAGCTAACAAAGTCTTTAATAAGTAAGCATTTAATTTTCCTCATTGTAAAAGGATTCTAGAATCATTACCTCACGGTTGGTTCAAATGCTCAAAATGTTGATGAAATAACATTTGGTCCAGCTAACCACTGCCACTGCTGTAATGGGTTCTTCTGTCCTTAATGTTAGTTGTCTCTTTCCTTTAGGGGTCTTTTCTGTGTTCAGGCCAGGAAAAAGCTGAAAAGGCCTACACAGTGCAGGATGAGCCTCTATCTTAAATGAACCTTCAACAACATCTTGCCCCAAAGACTGACTTATACCTCACCATCCAAAACTGGGTAACACAGCCGTTTCCGGATTAAGGAATCTGGAGACATTGAGTGAACTGTCTTTCTACTAAACAAAGAAGGCAACAAGGAGGGTTAAAATAATGGTTTCTGTGTAAACAACCTTATGGTTTGCCACATGAATCACTAAATTATCCCCAAGTCTCTTAGAGAAATGTAAGATACTAGCTGACAAAACTAAAACACAGACAGTTTCAGAAAAGTATGCAAGTCCATTAACATAAATAACAGATCGGAAAATGAAACCCACACCACCATTATACTTCTATGAAAAATTGGTTATACTCTCAAAAAGTACATGAACAATATTTTAATGATATATAATTAGAGTTGGGGGAAGAAAAACAGTGTTGAAACTATTATATTCAATGGAGAGAGAGAGAGAGAGGGAGGGAGGGAGGGAGGGAGGGAGGGAGGGAGGGAGGGAGGGAGGGATAGAGGCAGGAAAGGTCCCCAACTGACCATTGTGCAGAAATAATTATCCTCAATGTTAGTTATGAGTGACAACTTCCAAATTCTCCTGGTCTATTCACTGTCTTAACCTCATTTAAGTTTGCAGCATTATTCATCAGAATTGACCACACATTTCAGTTCATGAAATATATTCTACATATGAAAAGATTAGTTCACATATTGCTTTTATGATCCAAAGTGTTCTTCACTGATTTCCTGTATTACTCTTATTTATCTCTTTCTTTTGAAGAGTAGAGCCAAGATCAAAGTATTTAATTAATTGTTCATTCTTAGCCTATGTCTATGTGATCTACCTAGGTATTCCTTGCCTGATGTTTAAACATTTAGATTCAGTATTTATATATAGATGTGGGGAAACACATAGCTGTGTATATTCATGTTGATATAGATATAGTGGCACATTGTATATTTCTATACTTGGATGCTGGGGTCCAGCCTAGGCTCAGGTTTAGGTACTGAGACAAGAAAGTGGCACTGGCACAAGAAAAAAATCTGACGACCAGATGGGTTGTGCTCACATGGCTCAGAATCGCTCCAGCTGTCTTTATTTATACTTTAACAGAGTTTTTTTTTTTAACTAGGCTTACATGAACAGCTTTATTACTGGCTCCTATATTTGACTTTTAAGAAATACATTATATGTTAAGAAATAAATCATAATCATTATAAAAGCCCCCCTTGTTCTCCTTTATGTTTTCCCAAATACATATTCCCACTGTCTACATAACCTTATTCTAGACAGAGTTCAGCATTTTTTGCAAGTTTAACTAAATATCAAGCCAGACACATCCTGCTCTGCAGCACTTATGTCTGCTGGAAGCTACTTGCAGTTACAAAGTTAAAAAGTAGTAGACATGGGTATAATGCTTTAAGGACAACAGTATTCCAGGTGGCGGTGGCGCACGCCTTTAATCTCAGCACTTGGGAGGCAGAGCCAGGCAGATCTCTGTGAGTTTGAGGCTAGCCTGATCTACAAAGTAGTTCCAAGACACGCACCAAAACTACATGGAGAAACTCTATCTTGAAAAACAAAACAAAACAAAAACAAACAGAAAAAAAAGGACAATATTTAATCCCAAGCAATTCTTTCATGTCTGCTTTTATATAGTTCCCTTTTCTACAATAGGGTCCCATGTCTCAAACTCTCTATAAAATTCAAACTTTGCTAAGGCACTATTATCCCAACCCACTGTACCATACTTCTTCCACCAAAATAAGCTCCTATGTATGGTAAAGATGGATTTCCCCATCCCATCTTTTACATTGTATTTTTCCCCATTGGGTCATACTAGATTCTATCATCGACTGTTTATGCTTGGTGTCCAGGGAATGTACTCTCAAGAGTTGGCATGTCTTACTCTCCTTTCCAGAGCTGTGAGAAATGGCTAATGTTCCAAGTGTTGTGTTCTCATATGTATCTAACTGCCTCTACTGAGTCAGAAAAGTTCCCAGGATTAGGAGTGGTAGCTAGTAATTCCAAAAAAGAAATTTGAGAAACATTAACCCTCTGCTGATTCTAAGAAGAAACATGAAGAATGAAATTTCCAGGGAAAATTATAGCTACTTCATGTGTGACTGACAAAGTAAAACTAATAACCACCCAGAGAGTCAACAATATAACCAGAGAGAAAAGAGCCTGCAGGTTGTATGAATTCAGCAAAACCCTGTGTTGCCCTGCAGTCCACTCCTTGCCAAGTGAGAAACCATCTTCCATGAGCTTTGCCTCATGGAGACAGGATTAGCAATCTGATTGCAGACTAGGCTGCACGGCTCCCAACACTTAGATTAAGGATTCACTACAGACTCCAAATCAATAAAACCACAGAATACACACCCCAAAACTACTCTGATGCAAAATAGAACTTTCCATTTTTTTAAAAAATTGATTCAACTTATATATTTGTTAATTCAATTGAAATTTAGCTAATTCACTCTGCTGATTTATAAATTAATTCCATCATTTGAATCTAAGTGGGGGGGGGATAAAAAATCATGAAAGAAGAACAGTGGCATTTGAGGTGACACAAAATATTTCTGCAGAATAATTTTTTTTCTTTGTATTTTTTGAGACAGAGTTTCTCTGTGTAACAGCCCTAGCTGTCCTGGAATAATCTTTGTAGACCACGCTGGCTTCAAACTCACAGAGATCCCCTGCCTCTGCCTCCTGAAAGCTAGGATTAAAGGCTTGCACCACCACCACCACCACCACCACCCTGCAGAATAATAAACTTTAAGCAATAAATGATGAGATTTTAAGATCATGAGAATGATCAGTTATTTTATCCTTATAGCAAAATTTAAACCCAAGTAGTTTAAAATCTTACAGAATTTCATGACTTAAGACTTTGAAAATAAAAAATTGAAAAATAGGTCTTTAATTAATAGTAAGAAATAGTACAATCAAGCTCTGTTTTACAAAATGAATTCCTGAACAAGATTTAATATGATTTAAAAATTCCTGAGAGCATAATAAATAGCTATTCTAAGCTCCATCATTGTTTTAATCAAAGCAATCTATTAAGGAAAATTGAAAAGGAAACAGAAGAAAGTAACAGCTGTAGATAAACAAAGGCTCCCCTTCTTTCCCCTCATGTTCTTACTACAAACAGTGAAAGGGAATGAATAATAATTGTTATTTTTATTTTAAACTTTGGTTATACAATAGCAAAAAAGGGAGAATAAATGCAGATCACTGAGAGGGCAAAAATTGTGAGATGGAAAGAAAGTAATAAAGGTTAATTCTGTGAGCACCTATGACCCATGCTCCCCTTCTTTTCCTGGATTAATTAACAACCCAGGGTTCTTTTTGCCTTTCCAAGTATCTTCTGATTTACTTGCTGTGACATGCTCTGTCAAAAGTAGAGATTAGCTTTTGTGATTGGATGACTTCGACTCTGTGGGGAGATCAGGAGGAGTAGGGAGAGGCACATGATGATAAGATACGCTGATTCTCTTGAAATAACAGAATGAAGTGTAATACAAAGCAAAAAAGAATATAATCATTTGAACAGTGAAAAGAATGATGGGAAATGGCCACACAGACACTGTGGTAGTTATGAAATTTGGCGAAGTTACATTGTGTACCTGAATTAATTTGTTTTGTTTTGATAAGAAAACATTTTTCCTGCTTTATTTTAGTGTTGAATAATATCCCGACTTTCAAATGTGTGTGTCCCAATCAAAACATCATCCAGAAGGAAAGCCTGGATGGCAAATGACTTTTCCTAAGTTGTCTTAGTTAACTAATAAAACAAATGAGTAAGTAAATTTCAAAAGGTTCTCCTTATATGTGCAATAATGTACTTGTTTGAAAGAAGTCATAATATTTGTTTGGTTTTGATTTTCCATAACCTGATTGATTACATGACATTTGCAAGAAATTCAGGGCAGTTGAAGTACTCATAGGCAAGTTACCAAAGTTGGTATTAACGGGTAGTATTCGCAGTTAACAAAGCACAATTTTAAGTACTACATACAAGAATATTAATCCAATTTTGTTCCTTTCCTTTGGGATATTTCCTTAGCAAAACAATTTGGAAGACAATGTCTTTCTAACCCTTATGCTACTTAATGAAATTGCACCTAACATAAAGTAAAATACCTGCTCTAGTATGTATTCTCTGCAGCTTCAAAAATCTTATTTTTAAAATTTTGTATTTATCATTCTCATTGAGCAAATTTTCTTCATCTTAAAAACAGAATATAGAGAATAATAAATCTGATTTCTCTTGAAAATTGTCACTTTCCTTGTCCCTGTCAATCATGGCAGGATCTTGACTCTTTGTAAATATTAATTTCGCTTCATGCCACTTGTGCATTACTTCATAAGGAAATGTAGCCACCTAGCTCCTTAATAAAACCCGGACAAGATACTATGGAGTCTTACTTTCCTTAAGTTATTTTCTATCTCTTCTCAAATTTCTGTTGCAGAATTTATGTGATCCTTCAATTACAAAACTTGGAAAATATAAAAGCTAAAACAAAGTGTCTATTTTTTGCTATTTGTGTCTCCTATCCATGCATTATAACATCACCAGCAGTGGCTGTAAGAATTTCCACTGAAGTCATCATAGGAGAATTTAGAGGGCCCTGTCAAAAGATATTCTAAGTAGTCCATTTTGTTTCTTAGCACCGATTAGTCTCTGGTAGGACACAGGAACACAAACTATCATTAGATTTTGAGTTCTCTGTGGGCCCCGTGCTCCTTTTAAATCTGTGATGCTCAGTTATTCAATTACATCTTTGCTCTGCCTCAACAGGGGAACAAGCATCCAGGACCCAAGACTAATGAAACAAAGACATTATCATAAAGAATGAGGGCCACACCAGATGCTTCAGGTTCTTGCTGATTCATACAGAGCACACAGCATTAAAAATACTGAATGGAGCTGCCTAATTGCAAATTAGAGACATACTGTTATAGACTTTGCTTTAGAAAGAGGTTAGGAATTTCTTTTTTCCTTTACGAATACGAGATGTCATTCTTTCATATTCTAATAGTCTACTTTAATATATATCTTTAGCAAAAAATAATTCTTTTTACAGGGTCTAAAAACTTGCATTCATCTATTACTTTCTGACTGAAAATGTTGAACTATTTAAAATGAAGACATTGTCTATAAAAAATGCATTATATAAAATATAATTTTCCCCTGATTCTCAAAGTATTAAGTCATCACAATAAAATACTTAAAAAACAAATTAGCCCAATTAGGCTTTCAGTTTTATTGGCCATCACCTTTTATAAGAGTGCTGTTGAAAATATTTATTACCATCTTTATGTCATGAATTTCAATATTAAACTACATGGTTTTTTAAGGATAACTGAAATACATGCATGTATACATACATACAGATATCATGTAATTTGTTTGTATGTGTGTATACATATATAATATACTCTATATAATATACCATATAGTGTGTATATATATATGCATACACACATATGCAATTACAGTAACAGTTCTAATATCCTCAATCATTTTCCAAAAAGTCTTTGAAATTCAATATCTTATAAGATAAATGCTATATTTATGCAACTTCAAGAAAACCATCAAATGGTCAAACAATTGCTAGTTACTGTATTTTAATATCTTGAAAGTCATATGAACAGGAATCTTCAGCCATAAAAATTCTTGACCAATTGTAGAATTATATACTGCCTTAAAATTATCACCATACCTGGTAATCTGTCATAGACTCTTAAATGGCAACATTAAAGTCATAGTCTAGTTGCCTTTGAATGGTCTTTTCAATACAAATTTCTCAAATCTATTATCTTCTCACTTCCCCTTTACTATATCAAAACCATAAATCAGGAAGAAATAAATTCTAAAAGTAAAATTCTTTTAGAGTACAAAGAAAATAACATAAAAATAATTTGCTATACTAATAAATAAACAAATGTTAAGTTTGGACATTTATTGGAGAAAACTTTTCTGACACATTCAGATGAAGAAAGTATAGACTTTCTGGGTTAGAAACTGTACAACAACCATGCTCTTATACCTAAAACAAAAGCAACAGATTAAAAGTGTCTTTTCATAGTGAAACATGAAGACAACATCCCAAAATATAACTTGATAGAACTCCAGGTTTAAGAAATACAAACAAATGAATTTATTTATTTATTTATTTTTATTTTTATTTTTTTTTGGTTTTTCGAGACAGAGTTTCTCTGTGTAGCTTTGCGCCTTTCCTGGAACTCACTTGGTAGCCCAGGCTGGCCTCGAACTCACAGAGATCCGCCTGGCTCTGCCTCCCGAGTGCTGGGATTAAAGGCATGCGCCACCACGCCCGGCAACAAATGAGTTTATAATGGCTGTTTATTAATGGCAGAATCTCCAAACTTACATATATGTATATATTAAAATTTTAGTCAGAACCACCCCACCCCAGAAAAAAAGAGAAGAAAGTAATCCCTAACTAGAAACAGATTCTTCAGGGAAGTTTGAGAATTAGAAAATGAAAAGTGTGCTAGGGAAATTGTGACACTTTAACTCACAATACACATTTGAATGCAAGTGACTAGAGCGATAGATTCAGTCTAATCTATTCACAAGGAGCAAATACTTTCCCCTGGAAGCTAGAAAACCAAGAAGAGTCACCTATTAAAGAGGAAAAGAAAGAAAAGAGAAACACTATTTTTTTTTCATATAGTCATTGACCCTATCTTTTAGCTACTCCTAGGAAATGAATATGAGACAGGTCCCTAAAAGTAGATGTGAGAGCTGAAAAAAAAAAAAAACGCTGAGATTAATTTTGCACTTGACCTTAGTCAAAATGTTGAAAAGAGATTTCGCAGTTAATTTATTGACTATCGGGTGTTAGATAATTGTCTACTAATTCCCGGGTTGCTAGGTGGTCAGCCTGCATGCTGATGATTGACTTTTCATGCCCATAAGAACTATCAAGATTATTCCATGATTTAATATATAGTTATTTGTGTAAATGTGAATATTACTTAAAGAACAGTATGTCTTGTACAGCTTCTATATGCAATGCTTCCAGACTATAATTTAGGCAATATTTATTTGTCTTACCCTTTAAACATTGATTTCTTGATAATTATTTTGTGTATGTGTTTCCCTTTGTTTCCTGATTGATAGAAAATGATGATAGAGGTATATAGCTTAGTTTTGACAGTGGTTGCCATAATCTTAAGCTATATTAATCAATAAATATTTAAAGTGATTTTGTGTTTGGGGAATTTTAAAAATTAGTAAATGTGAGTTCTTTATTTCTAAGAATAATGATTTCACTTAAATATGCATTTTTTTATATTAAGGTAACAGTATTTTGAAATTTTTTACATTTTCAGTGTTTACAGTGTTTACATTTCATATATCATTAATTTTTTAACTTAATTTTTTCCTCTATTTTAGCTATTCATTTGAAAATATCTGTTTCAACCTTCTCTCTAGTTCATCAGTATCACCCTTGAATTTTGTTACATAACATTTTGGAAATAGGATTTTATGAAGTAGCCCAATGAAAAGTCACAGTGATGCTCTTGCCTCAGCCTCCTGTGTGTTGGGATAATAGTTATGTACAACTAAGCTTGGCTGTTCATCACAGAATGAAATTATTATTATCTATAGAAGAATATTTCTATTTTTCTTTTTGATGCCTTCTAATTGATTTTTCCTTCAAACATTTTCTTGCCCTCTAATATTTTAACAGTATTAGATATTCTAACTTCCTTCATTGTTTTACACTGGAGTAGATCCCTTGTCTTTCATCTGTATTACTGTAGAAGTTCTACACATGGGAGTGAGAGGAGAAAAGGTCTTGAGAACCAAAAAAATTTCTACCATCAATATCTTAAATGCTTAAATACAGTGGAAAACCATATTTATTGTAAATATACAAATATATTTATCATCATAAGTATATTCATAATATATAGTAGGCAGAGTGATTTCAGATATGTAGAAGAAGGCTATTTGCAGAGTGGAAGGAGCCACTCTGTTATTTCACACATGAAAGTACAAACCATATAGACCAGCTTATCCTTGTGAGGAAACCTACAAAATACTCACCCAGACCACTGTCCTTGCAACTGTCAACTTTAAGTCATTTATAATAAATCATGTTTTAATTTGGATTCTTTTATACCAAGATACATTAGGAAGTGATTGTGCAGGCATTTATAAAAGGAAATTCTCATGACATGAAAAATGAGGAATGAGGAATTTATGTTTCCTTCTTCTGACTATCAGAAGTCCTGGCAAAATTCTACACAATAGCAAAAAGTAGCCAGAAATTATATCTTCTGCTATGCACACCATTTTCAAATATGTTATGCATTTAATATTACAAGTTTGATACTACAAAAAATTGTATAATTGGTAAAGGCTGACTCAATATGCAACCTATTACAGGGGAAGAATGATATAGCTTAAAAGTCTGTGGATATTGGGGAGAAAAGTAATAGAAAATTTATAAGTCAGCATGTATTCATCTAAGAATAATCTCCAATACAAATTTTCTTATGGTATTGAACACCATTGTCCTAGGGAGAATCAAGAAAACATGTTATATTGTAGGACAAATGTTTCTAGGCTCCTGCCTGGCCCCCTACAGAACTTTAGCCACTTATAAAATAATCACTCAGAGCCTTAATATTATTTATAACTGCTCAGCCATTAGCTCAGGCTTATTACTGACTAGCTCTTACACTTAAATTAACCCATAATTCTTATTTATGTTTAACCACGTGGCTTGGAACATTTTCTCAGTTCTGCTTTGGCATCTTGCTTTCTTTGTGTCTGGCTGGTGACTCCTGACTCCTCCTCTTCCCAGAATTCTCCTCTCTGCTTGCCCTGCCTATACTTTCTGCCTGGCTACTGTCCAATCAGCATTTTATTTATCAACCAATTAGAGCAACGCACATTTACAACATACAGAACGATATCCTACAGCACTTCCCCTTTTCTGTGTAATTAAAAAGGGAGGTTTTAATTTTAACAGTAAAATTAAATATAATAGAACAGTAATCAAGCAAGAATTACAGTTACAATAACTAGTCTATTTGTATTTTGTAAAATTAAAGAAAATATTCTATCATCTATTCTGTATTTGTGAGTCTAAAGTTTCATATCTACTTTATCTTGTATTATAACCAAGGAAAACTATAACTATCTAGTCTTCAGATATTGGTGGAAATATTAAGGCAACTCCATGTAGTTAAAAGGGAGGTTTATTTTGTGGGGTAACTAACAAGTAAAGGGATAGGTTACAGGGTCTGGGAATGTTGTAGTTCAGTCCAGTGATGTTCTCTGGAGAACTCTGCTTGATCTACTTCCAGCATCAAGGGTCCAGGAACCAAGAGAGCCGGCACATCCAGATCTCAGATCTTAAGGGCTCCTCTCTCTTGGCCCGCCTTGTGGGTGGGACAGATTCCTGAAGCCTCAATGGGGGTAGTATCTCCAGGGCAAAGCTGGAACAGCTACCCACTACATTCAACCACATCAAAGACCCCAGAAAGATATAATATTACCTAAGTAAATAGTAAGTGTATTGTGTCCCCCAATATACTGTGTCTCCCAATAAAATTTTCCTAGGGATCAGAGGAAGAAGCCAGCCACTGTATAGAAGTCAGGCAATGGTAGCACATGCCTTTAATCCCATCACTTGGGAGTTAGGGATCTGTCTGGATCTCTGTGAGTTCAAGGACACACTGGGAACAGAGCATGGTGCCACATGCCTTAAATTACAACACTAATTAACCACGGAGGTCTGGAGTTCTGTATGGAGAGTCAGGAAGTGACAGAGCTAGGCAGGAAGAAGAGTGATGTAGCTGGACAGAAAGAGCAAATCAGATGGCAGAACAGCAAGGCATATAGACATGGGTAGACAGGAAGTAGCTCACTCTTTGGAAGTGAGGTTAATTGTGGCTAATTCTCAGGTTTTCACCCCTATATCTGGCTCCGTGTTTTTTTATTTGTAAGACCATTTAGAAATTCATCTACATTGTATAGTCAGAACTGTAGCTCTTCTGATATGTAGGAAAATGCATGCCTGATGCCTATTGCTGTTCATAGATAACACATAAGATTTCGTTAAATCCAGGGCAAAGACTCCCCTGAGGATTGAGATCAACCTGGTGGACTCAGTCCAGGCAGGTCTAGTCCCCTCCTCCCAGGCTGAGCCAAGCATCTCTGCTAAGCCCCAGGTTTCAAACAGCCAATTCATGCACTGAGCACAGTACCCAGTCCAACTGTCTGGATGCCTCCCAAACAGATCAAGCCAATCAGCTGTCTCACCCATTCAGAGGGCCTGATCAAGTTGGGGGCCCCTCAGCCATTGGTTCACAGTTCATGTGTTTCCATTCATTTGGCCACTGGTCCCTGTATTCCATCCATCCCTGGTCCCAACAACTCTTGCTCTCGTAAACCCTCCTCCTTCTCGCCAATTGGACTCCCAGAGCTCCACCCCGCGCCTGACCATGGATATCTGCATCCAGTTCCCTCAGTCATTGGAGATGGAAATGGGGGGTGGGCCAGGGGGAGGGGGCGGGGCGGGAGGGGGGAGAAAGGGAGAATCTATGGCTGATATGTAAAGTTGAATTATATTGTAAAATAAAATAAAATAAATTCAAAAAAAAAGATTTCGTTAAATCCACTAACTGCTATTCCTTGCTGATATTTAGCTCTTTCTCAAAAATACTTTCACATTGTTAGAAAGTGATCCTGTGGTGCTTGGCACCTACTGATACACCCATATCACTACTCCTGCACCTAAGACTCAAGAAACCACAGGGGGAAAGGGGTATGTATTGTAATAGCCAGAGGAACAGGAAGTTTGAGTGTGAAATTTGATCTACTAGAAATGTCAAGAAGCTACACCCCATGAAACCTCAACAAAGTCTGCCTAAACAAGATCCGCAACAAGGGTGGCATTAGCAGATAAGCTAATATGGGAAAGGCAAGTCTCACAGACCACAGCCCCAGACAAAGAATTTCAGACAATGGATGAAGAACATTGAGAGTGGGAGAAACAGCTTTCCTCAGAAAAAAATCAGCCCCGTTTGGTTATCCAAGACCCTAAACACAAAAGCCATATCCATACACACACACACACACACACACACACGCACACGCACACGCACACGCACACGCACACGCACACGCACACGCACATGCACACACACACACACACACACACAAAAGTATATGAAGCTAATAGACTGAGCTGGTGATATTTAAATAATTAGGAAAAAGAAAGAGGAGCAAGGAGAGCAGAACTGACATACATGGTATGGTCATCACTTTTAAACAAATACATAGGTAACTAAAATTCAAGAAAAGGGGCGATGAATTAGAGAGAACAAGAAGAGGCATCCAGAAGAGGTCCAGTCGATACATTTTGTCAAGCAGTCCAGGCAAGAACAGTTTCTTGCCCAAATGGCTTTTTTTGCCAAGAAGATAAACTCCATATGGAGTATCTTCAATGCCTATCTTTCTCTTTGAAGTAAATCGGTGCTGCAAGGAGCAGACGTGTCTCATTGTTCAGGAAGTCTAAGTTTTTAAAACATTTTAAATGCCATATTCTGTAGGTCTTTGAAGTGTTTGAAGATTACCTACCTAATTGAAATATACCTACATATACCAAAAATTAACATGATTATAAGTTTGACTATCATAGAAGACTAATTGTTAATCTGTATTTCTCAACTATACACTAAAATTTCAAGTGAGTTGCACAAACAAAATACTTTAAACAAGAGTAGAAATGTACATATAGTATAACAAAATTAACTTTAAATTTGTATCAATAAACTAAAATCTATAGCAATTTAAAACATTTTATAAAAGTTGTTACTCTTTATCCTATCATATCTATATCCCCTTTTATTCTTTAGAAAGAGATTGCATTTATAATCAACCCCCTTTAAATAAAAATAAACATTTATAAACAATATTTTGGGAACTTGGGTGTAGCTTCTCATACTACTTCCTACTGGTTGAGGGCACTGGCAATCTAATGGGGACCCTGAGAAAATTAAGAATTTTGGTCAAGTCCTGACTGGAATAGTTTGTGAGGCTGCATTATCTGAGCCAGTTGCCTTTAAACAATTCTTGATGTTGGATCACCTGAGCCATGGTGTCATCTGAGACCTTTCTGGGGCTCTTGGCTGGTCAAACCATATTAGCCTGGATGCAATCCACAGGTTCTCATCTTCTGTGGAAACAAAAACAGAACCTCTTTTCCACAGCAACATATCCTTAGACATAAATTTTGAAATCAAGATACCATTAAAATATACATATCAATTTAACTCAGCAGCTTTTACAATCAAATGTCTCTATGTCGTTAAAAATTCCAAAGACAGTATAATCCAGACTGTGTGATTTTCATCTTTACATGGCTTATTTTTTATATTACTTTTACTTTCTCTTTAAAGACTTTTATTTTTTAAAACTTCCTATTTCTTTATATAACTGTCCATTTCCTCTCTCTTTCAAGCTTATGTATATTTTTATACACTGTATACCATTTCTAGGTTTATTTCATCTGTCTTCTTGTGAATCTATTTCTTTAAACTGCAATATTACTAGGACTGAAATGGCAGCTTTACCTGCTGGCTCCACCCACCTCAGCTTTCCAACATGGTGTAATTACTTTTATGCTGACTCTATGAAGCAGTGAGTCTATGCTTCCATCCAGCAGCATATAGCCCAAAAAACTTTTCTTTCTTTCTTTTTTTTTTTTTTTGTCTGTACTATCAAAGGCTAAATCTACCATGCACCACATTTTGTGGCTTGGAGACTCCTCTGTGTACTGTGGCAGGAACTCACAGCCATGCACCTTAGCTTATGGCAGCTTGCAGCCAGCTCCATCACATAGGCAGCTGTCAGGAGACAAGTTTTCACTGCTGCTGGCATGAGACTGTGAGACCAGGAAGTCCAATGTGACTCTGTTTCTGTGCATTCATAATCTCTAAACTTTCTTAGGTCTATATGGCTTAATGCCTGACAGTGAGCGCCAGGTTACTAAGAAGACTAACATTAATGTTTTCCAGGCACAAAGACAGTAATGTAGACTTACCTGATGTCATTATAAAGAGGATTCAAACTCTAGTCTAACTGCTGAATGTTCAAGATGAATAACTATTGTCATCTAATGTGATCCCAATGAAAGTCTACTTGAATTTTGTAAAATGTGTCTTGTACTACCTACATATAATAAGTAGCCTAATCCTCATCCTCTTTGAACATAGTGGTCAAATCACAATAAAAGCATGACTTCATTTAAAACAGAACAACAACATCAAACACTTTCTTCGTGAGGCATCCCTATAATTATTATCTTCAGGGAAAGTAAGTCGAAGCAGGCCACGTATACATTTACTTATTTATTATTTATGTATGTATTAGTGACCCATTTAGTTTAATTAAGGTTGCTTACGGGAGCATGCACAAAGAGTTATCTACAGAAGCATTGGCATCTTGTCCTGTCTGTCTCAATGACTATGTATTAAAACAGATCAATTTCTTCTACATTTATTCAACATATATTTCCATAGAAGAAAGGAAAATAGAAGGGGAGGGTGAAAAGGAGGAGGAGGAGAAAGAAGAGAAGGATGAGTGGAGGAAGAGGTGGTCTTAACATACATGGTGCAGTCACCTGCATTAACGCGAAACAGATTTCAAATGCATTAAAGAAGATAGCTTCCCCATGTAAGAAAGAGCCCTGCTTAGAGTTTGGAAGCAGAATTAACCCATTATGCATAAAATCCCACAAACATAATTAGAACCAGAAATTTCTACTTTAATCTTCCCACATCTAAACCAATCTGCAATTGTTACAACATTTTATGATCATCTCATTCCTCTCTCAGAGATTCAGGACTTGGGCATCCATCAACATATAAACTGTAGGTAAAGAATGGGAGGCTAAATTTTCTCTCTAAGAATAAATGATCCTTGCCTGGGGTTTAAGGAAAAAAAAATTCTTCAGCAAGCTAAGACTCAATAATACGGCAAAGCACTAGATAACATTTTTTTCTTTCTTTTTAAGAAGAATATTCTTTTCACCCATACTGCACTCTACTTCAGATAGACTCTGTCTCTCCCTAGAGTCTTTTTTGTCTGGCTTTTCCTTTCTTGAAACACCTTTTTTTTTTAAATCAGTTCCAGCTGTTAAAGGTAAAAGTTTTTTTTTTTCTTTTTCCCCTTCCTTTTCCTGT
Source organism: Peromyscus melanophrys (assembly GCA_902168415.1). NCBI lineage: Eukaryota > Metazoa > Chordata > Mammalia > Rodentia > Cricetidae > Peromyscus > Peromyscus melanophrys. The sequence goes on along the minus strand of CABHPR010149149.1, from coordinate 51,118 downwards.
AATTAACAACGAGTTTTCAGAATAAAGGAAGTTTAATTACAACACTGTGGAGAGTCACTAGATATGCTTAAAGTGGATGTAGGGATTATCTATTTTTTTGTCCATCTTTTCAGAAGATTTACTGAATTGTGATGTGTAAAGCAGTTGCTTTGATATACATTAATCTTCATAAATGTCCCTCGTATACTATTAAAAAGACGATGATGGTAAGTAAGTGATATCATCTAGCTTTACTAGATTAAAAAAAAATTAAGATAGTAAATCCTGCAGTTTCAGGGCAACTGAGAAATAAGGGATAGGTTGCATATATATGATCTTGACACATATTGGGGAAATATTTGAAATCTTGGAATGAAGGAAACTGAAAATTTGAAACTAAAACAGAGATTTGGATCCATGGAAGAGAAGATATGTGAGGACTAAGAGATGTATAAGAAGACAGCATGATAATAATTGTATAGCTAAAATTAGGTTTTGCATCTCAATATGTTGATGAGTTGGATATCATTTCAGCGTTTTTCTCTTCCACATAAATGTCGTTTTCAACTAATTCCTAAAAATGTAAATCTGCCTTCCTGTCTTTATTAGTTCTGTCTTCTATAACAAATCATACTTACCTGTGGATTGACTTATGCTAAAAAAACTTGTTTATGCATGCTGATTGTGAAATGCACATTGCTACTTTCTTGCTGTGTGCTTACATGATAGAAAGAGAATGAGAATGCTCCTCGGGATCTCTACCAGAAGTGTCCTGACTTGATTCATGGCGATTCCACCCTCATGAGGTGATTACTTCCTAAACTCACCTAAGAACATCCATCCTGTAGGGGTTAGAATTCAATATCTGAATGCTGTAAAGAGACATTCACACAATTCCATTTCCTTGTCTCTCTGGCAACTTCTGTCTGAGAGGGAATATTTCAGATTTTAGGCTTAGGCAAAGGAAATAGTAAATCACATTTTCTTTAGTCTCTAGGACTCCCTGTTTGACCTCAGCAGCCTCAAGATAGTAATTGAAATTTACAGTATGGATTTGAGATCAATGAAAAAAACCAATATCAGTATGTGCTTTCTAAATATAATATGTTAATTAAAGAGGATTTAGTGGGACTCATGATTTAATGTCACCAAACTATGGCATGTTATCAGTTTTGAGCAACATCAACCTCATGTTGATCCAACATGGTAGTTTCAGCCCTTGTGAAAGAAGACAGATAATTCAGCTACATTTTATTTGAGAATGTCGTATATGTCAGACAGTGGTAGACAGCATTCCTATCCTCAATCAAACACACACAGACACAGACACACACATACACACACACACACACACACACACACACACACACACACACACACACACACACACACACACAAAGATAGTAGTAAGAGCAGTCCAGAATACTAGGGACCTTCAAATCATTATTTAATTTGGCAATGAGGGAAATAGAAAATGAAACTATAAAGTGTTACCTCTTAACTTTAGTAAATATTAAACAAATGCTGTTACAAATGGCAAAATCCAACCTTGACTCTGTGACTTTCTTGACATTAGACAACATTCACGTTTTGTGGCATTCAATGTAGTTGCAATTTTGAATTTTTCTGCCTCATTTTGCTCCTTCAGAGACTCTGTTCCTAAGATATCTTACAATTTCATTTTCTATGAAATTTGAGATTTGCTATCAGTGCAAAATTGGACTTCTTACTAAAAGGTGATTCACATTTATCAAAAGTGACAGGCTGTACTGAGCAGGCAAACTCATGCTTTTCTTTCACAGCCACAATAAATCATTCATTAATGGAAAAGGACTTTAAGGACTCCCTTATAATTTCATGTCCATAGGTCTAGTGGTATCATTTCCCCAACTGAAAGTACTGTGAAGTAAAATTTTTGTAAACAACTTTTTGCAACTCTGTGAGTGGTCATCATCACTCACAATAGCAATTTACCATGGAGAAATTGCCAACCCCATAGAGAAGGCTTATATCCCTGATTGACAAGCCATCACTGGAGAATAGCTCAATGGGGATGGAAATTAATTCTAACGACTTTCTTTTCAGATCACATTCAACACACACTATTACAGTTCTTACTTTTATGAAATTTAAGGAAGATTTTGAAGATGATGTGAGAGAAATAAAGAGAAAATACCAGGTACAGAGAAGAGTTTGATAAAATTTCCACAGAATACCAGAGGAGGACTATGGCTTCTACTTTGAAATTATACCCATGATATGAAATAAGCATAAAAATGAAAGGGGTTGGTACTAATATAATCTGTGGAGACTGATAATGATATCAAATCACAGACTAAGGATGGAATTACGTAAGATACAAATAGAAAGCATCCTCACAAATAAGCCGAAGAAAAAGCATTATGACCATCAGGTCAGGAAAATGAAATAGAATGTCCCAAATTCAATGTTATAATTACAGAGAAAAAATAAATGAAGGAAGGAAGAAAGGAAGGAAGGAAGGAAGGAAGGAAGGAAGGAAGGAAGGAAGAAAAGCCCTGATAAGACATTAAGAGAGGAGAATTATCCAATGCTGACTTTGAGTTTTTTCACATTGGCCATCTACTGATGGCATTCAGCTTACCATTCAGAGTAGTTTACTTCCCCAGTGAGACTGTCTTGAAGGAAATTAAGTTTATACTTACAAGTGGTTATCAGTTGGAGATTACTTCTGGGTTAGGGATAAGGGCACGTGTCTACTTCTTTCAGCTCTAGGACTCCAACTGGTACAAATCCATGCAGCCTCTGTGCTTGCTGCCAGAGTCTCTGTGCGTCCATGTGTACATTGATCATATTGATTTATAGGGTCTTGTTTTCTTGGTATACTCCATCCCCTCTAGCTCTTAAACTGTTATGAATGGAGCAGCAATGAACATGGTTGAGCAAGTGCTTCTATCATAGAATGAAGTGTCCATTGGGGAAATGTCCAAGAGGGCTACAGCTGGAACTTGAGACAGATCAATTCCCATCATCCTGATGCATCACCACACTGATTTCCACAGGGGCTGTACAACTTTGCATTCCCACCAGCAATCAATTAGTGTTCTTCTTATTCCACATCTTTGCCAGCATGAACTGCCACTTGTATTATTGATGTTAGCCATACAGGTGTAAGATGAAATCTCAAAGTAGTTTTGATTTGAGTTTGCCTGATCACTAAGGATATTTTCCTTTTCTTTAAGTGTTTCTTAGTCATTTGAGTTTCCTTTTTTGAAACTTCTTTCAATAGATTTGAACACCATTTTTATTTGGGTAATTTGTTTTCTTGATGTCTAGTTTTTCTTTAGATTTTTACTATGTATTTGATATTAGATCTCTATCAGATGTGTAGTTTGTAAACAATTTTTCACATTCTGTAAGCTGCTTGCTGACTCATTTGTCTGAATAATGGTGTCCTTTTTTCATATAAAAGTTTTTCAGTTTCATGAGTTCGGTTACCATTCATTGATTGTTGGTATTAGTGCCCGTGCTAAAGATATTCTGTTCAGAACATCTTTTCCTATCCCAGTGAGTTCAAGGTTGCTCCATTTTCTGTTCTGTCTGGTTCTGTGGTTTTATACTGATGCCTTTGATCCGTTTGTAGTTGAGTTTTAATCAGGGTTATAAGTATGAATCTATTTGGATTCTTCTATACACAGACATACAGTTTGACTATCACTGTTTGTTGAAGATGCTGTCTTTATCCAGTGTATTTCTGGTTTCTTTTTCAAAATCACTTATCTGTAAGTTTATAGATTTATGTCAGGGTCTTAAATTTGGTTTTGCTGTTGAATGTGTCTGTTTTTGTGCTAACATGCTTTTTTTTTATTATAATAGCTCAGTAGTATAACATGATAACAGACATGGCATTACATCCAGCAGTTATTTTACTTTTCAGGGTAATTTTACCTCTCCTGAGCTTTTTTGTTTCTATAGAAGCTGAATATTTGCTTTCAATATCTGTGAATTGTATTGGAATTTTGATGAGGAAGGCATTGAATTTGTAAATTGCTTTTGGAATGATGGCCCTTGTTAGTATATTAATCCTACAGTTTCATAAGGTTGGAATCTTTCCATCTTCTGATAATCTTATTCAGTTTCTCTATCCAGTGTCTTAAAATTGTCATCTGCAAGTCTCTCAAAAACTTGGTCAGAGTTACCCCCAATGTATTTTATATTAATTGAGTATTTAAATATTTTAAAAGATATTGTTTCCCTGATGTTTTTCTCTGGCCATTTGCCATTTGTATACTGGAAAGCTACTGTTTTTTGTGAGTTAACTTGGTATCCAGCTACATTTTTGAAATTGTTTATCAGGTGTAGGAGTTTCAAGGTGGAATTTTTAGGGTCTCTTATGTATACTGTACAATCATCCTAAATTAAAATATTTCACTTCTTCCTTTCTAATTTGTGTTTCCTTGATCTTCTTCAGTTCTTTTATTTCTCTAGCTAAGCCTTCAAGTACCGTATTGAATAGCTATTGAGAGTGGACAGCCTTGTCTTGTTTCTGATTTTAGTGGCCTTTGACATGGGTTTCTTCTCTTTCCTCTATTCCTATTATTCTTAGATTTGGCCTTTTCATAATATCCCAGAATTCTTGGATGTTTTGTGCCAGAATTTTATTTTTTTATTTAGCATTTTTGTTGACAGAAGTATGTATTTTTTCTCTCATGTCTTCATTGCCCAAGATTCTCTCTTCCATCTTTTGTTATCTCTTGATGAGGATTGCCTTTGGAGTTCTTGCTAAAGTTCCTAATTTTTTTATTTCAAGATTTCCATCATTTAGGTGTCTATTCTACCTCAACTTTTATGTCTTGAACACTTTTATTCATTTCTCTCCACTTTGTTTATTTTTTTTTTTGTTTCCATAGATTTTTTTAAGGGACTTATTCATTCTATTTTAAGGACCTCCATCATATTCACAAAAGCTAATTTAAGGTCTTTGTCTTGTGTTTCAGCTATGTTGCTCTTTTCGGGGCCCTGCTGTGGGAGGGTTGCTGGGCTCTAGTTAAGACATCCTGTCCTGTTTGTTACCTATTGTGATTTTAGGCATATAGGTATGTGGTGATTTTAATTCTAGATGTCTATATCTGCTCTAGACTTTGTTGGGTGATTGTTGTGTTCCTGGATTTCTGTTGTCCTGTCTTGTTAGGTTTTCTATTGCTGTGAAGAGACACCATGACCATACCACCACAACTCTTATAAAGGAAAATATTTCACTGGTTCTGGCTTGCATTTCAGAGGTTTAGTGCATTGTCATCACGGTGGGAAGCATGGCAGGACACAGGCAGATGTGGTACTGGAGAGGTAGCTGAGAGTTTTATATCCAGATCGGCAGACAGCAGGAAGAGAGTGTCACACTGGGCATGACATGAGTATCTGAGACCTCAAAACCCACTGCCAGTGACACATTTCCTCCACCAAAGCTATCCCTACTCCAACAAGACCACACCTCCTAATAGTGCCACTACTTATGAGCCTATGGGGGCCATTTTTCGTCAAACCACCACACTTCCCCTGGTTCTCAGGACAGTAGAGTGGCTGTCTTTTGCTTTATAGGAAATTCTGGGATCCTGATAGATGTGGCCACTGAGATTCTTAGGTAAAATGTGTTCCTAGGTATTGGGAACTGGCAATCAGGAATTGGTGATTGTAGCATGAAACTTAAAAGTTCTTATTAATAAAATCAAACCTGAGCCAGTTTGAGGTGAACACTGGAAGGTCAGAGAGACAGAACAGGCCACAGCTATCTCACCTTGCCGGATCCTCAGCTGGTTTTGCTTCCTCAGACTGGAAGCATCTATGTCCTCATATCCAAATGACTCTCAGCTGAACTGCTGCTAGAAGCCTGAATGCTTAACCAGGCCAAATGCTTCTCCAGGGCAAATGCCTCTCCAGGGCAAATGCCTCTCCAGGGCAAATGCCTCTAGTTTCTGGTCCTCACGCTTTATATACCTTTCTGCTTTCTACCACCACTCCCTGGGATTAAAGGTGTGGCTTTCTGGGATTAAAGGTGTGTATCACCGTGCCTGGCCATTTCCAATGTGGCCTTGAACTCACAGAGATCCAGAGGGATTTCTGTCTCTGGAATGCTAGGATTAAAGGCGTATGCTACCACTGCCTAACCTCTATGTTTAATATTGTGGCTGTCCTGTTCTCTGACCCCAGATAAGTTTATTAGCATACACAATATTTTGGGGAACACAATACCACCACAGGTGATGGGATAGGAGAAGGAGTGACAGCTTCCACAGGAGGAACTGAAGCATGGTGTCCTGCCAGGATCTGTTTAGTCCCCTGGAAATGGGGGCAGGGAGTGAGGAGAAACCATGATGGTTAGTCTACTACAGAGCCGGGGATAAGACTGGAGGATTATATATAAAGAAGAGGCAGAGTGGAGATCTCAAGCTTCACTGCCTGCTTCCGATGTCTACTTGCTTCTCTGGCAGTCTTGGCTGGTGGGTTTTCAGAGAAAATATTCTGGAATTTGGACTAAGAAAACAGGATGAGTGGGGAGGAAGGTAAAACAACAAGAGTTGTCCCACCCGATCAGGCAGGGAGAAAGGGGGCACAGCAGGTGTTCTCTTACAGAGATGGTGTGTTGCTGTGTTTTGGATTTGGAGGAGAGGAAGGAGCATTGGCGAGCTGCAGTTAGGCTACCTGCTACCCTGTCCTCAGTGGCCTCCTTGCCTCTAGCTAATTCTTGTTTGAGTTAAGGACTGGGGTAAAGAGATGAGTGAGTATAAGAAAACTTGGAGGGGAGGATCTGTGTTTTTTACTGGAGATGAGGGTAGAGAGGGAGGCAAGGCTGCAGCTGGCACTCTACTAAAGAGCTGGGGATATGATTGTGGAATTTGATTTGCAGGCGTGGAGGGAGAAGTAGATCATTGTAATTAGCCTACCTACTGTCCTGGCTGGCAAGAAAAATATTAATGACTATATGTCTTGCAGGTCAAAGATCATGTTTTGAGAATAATCAGAGTAAAACTGTAAGCTCTAGCCTTTGTTTCTATCTTCAAGGTTACATTGGTTATTCATAGGTTTTTTTTTTATTATTTATGTTAGTTTTATAATGAACTTTCCAAATTCCAAAATAAGAAAACCAAGGACAGAACTTCTTCTGGAACCTTAGGATTGTGACAAATGTGTAGCTAAGTTAGGAGATAATGGACTTCATTAATTGTTTTCTTTAATCTAGGAACATTCTCTATTTATCTGGACCACAATCTTTATCCTCCAAGTGTGTTCATATTTACTCTGTGTATTTGGTCTCCTCTATCATAGTTTTCCTCTATATTTGATTTATTTGGAGGCCTTGATGAGTTCAGATTTATAGTAGACACAAGTGTTAAAAACAAACTTTCTGGAGGACATTTAATAAATTATCTCTATGAGTAATTGGTTACAATTATTTATGACAGACAATTATAAAAAAATAATTTGTGGCATAATTAAACTCATTAAAAAGAATTTTATCTACCTAAGGATACCAGAAATTGAATAAAATATTGTTTCGTAAACAGTTTGAATACATCAGTAGCAGCCAAATATAAAGAATCCATACACTAATTTGAATGGAGTAATGTCTCAATTTTCAAAAGGGCCAATGTCATGAAAAGACACTGAATTATATATAAGTATCTATTACTTATTATTGAAACTTAAGTGCATATGAATTCAAGTGAATTTGAAAATATGACATAAAGCCGGGCGTTGGTGGCGCACGCCTTTAATCCCAGGACTCGGGAGGCAGAGGTAGGCGGATCTCTGTGAGTTCGAGGCCAGCCTGGGCTACCAAGTGAGCTCCAGGAAAGGCGCAAAGCTACACAGAGAAACCCTGTCTCGAAAAACCAAAAAAAAAAAAAAAAATATATGACATAAATTTAACTTTGATAGATACCTTTATGGAATGACATCTTTTTATGAAACAAGTTACACTGTATTTTATAGGTCAATATAGTTAAACATTTATACTCTTGGTTATATAATGTATCATAGTAATTTTTGTCTCTTATGTATTTTAATTGAATAATGTAACATATTTTATGATATGTTTGGTGAGTTATACTGATAATTTTGAAAATAAATAGAATAGAAAAGACCAATGTTCCCAAACATGTCTTAGGTAGGAGCATCATTAACAATCACATTAGTTGGGAAAGCCAATGCACCATGGGTTTTGGAGTCTGCACATACATGACGGATGTACCAAGAATTTAAGAGCCTGACCACTCTCTTCCCAGGCCACTGATCACGGTGTGTTTTCACTGAACAGCCTTGAGAGATGAGGTAATGTCTCCCCCCAGACACAGCACAGACTTACGATACAAGCAGAACTTCACCAAAGCTCAAGGTTTTTCTTTTATAACATAGCCCACTGTGTGTTTAGACATCCATCGTGGGTCCTTTGTGTCATGCCTGTGGGACTTGGGAGCATGAGAAATTTACAGTAACAAATATGAACTATAGCCACTGTTTTCAGAATGAATATTGAAATCCTTTGTCTCTGACTTCAGAACATTTTATCTTCTGCCAGCATTCATGAACTAAAATGAGGCAAGGTTATCACCTTGCAAGAGTACTAGCCCATATCCTACATATTTCTTTACTCACACCATTTTCATTGCGTTTATATAAACTTTTTCTAGCTATCCCACACAATCAGAAAGGTAAGTGGAGTGCACTCTCCATGTATAAGTCACAGCATATATTAAATAACATCTATGTTTTTAAAATTTTACTAATATACATTAAAAATACTGCACTCAAAATCCATGACGATTTGGAAAATAAATCCAATGTACTAATGTGAGACTATGAAAATAACCTACATCTACCTGTTACAAAATGTATAGACTATAAACAATATATTGGTCAAAATCAAGCCCATAGCAGATAACTACATGAGGACTGTTACCTTTCCTTGTTTTCATTTCTAAAGAAGGATAATTAAATAATATATATCTCAAGACTGCCTAGATGTGTGGTAAATTAGAACATCTAAAATAATAAAAAAGGTGGTTGGAATCAGCTGAGAGTAGCCCTAGTTCTGGGGAACAGCCATATCATGTGGTTGGGATTAACAGGTCATTTAAATCAAAGACAAGATGTATTTTTCAGGGTAAACCTCTATGTGCCAAAATGAAACAAAACATGACCCAAATCCTGAACCAAATGCAGTCGAGGACTGACAAAGGAGGAAAAAAATGTATGAACACCTACAATAATAAGAGCCATTTATTTAATTGCCACAAATGGAGGGTAAAATAATGTGATTTTAAATTGCATTAGCTTTTACTGCATGAAGCATGGGTTGTGAAGTGTTGTGAAGTATTCTTTAAATAATCAGGTTTTTATTAAATTCCAGTCTATTTTGTACAAATGGGAAATGCTAGGAACAGCAATAAATTCAGATTTAAAAATCGATGTTTTATTTGTAAATTGAGGAGTCATACGGAATATCTTCTGTATATTGCTTCAGTGAAAATAATTTTAAGGAATATTCTGTCTAAGCTTTCATTCATACTCTGAGAAGCCGAATCACAAAAGTATAAGGAAAATGTTTTAGAAGATGGAAGATAAGTGTCTGTATATACACAGTGCTGAGTAACATATAAAGTAAACCCAATTCATAGGAACGTTTTAGCTTTCAAATGTTACTAGTTGTGCTCAGCTCCAATGACACAAATAGAGGATTCTTTTAATGACATTGATTTGGGACAGCTTGAATTCTCTTGATGTTGAAGCAAAATTCCTAAGTATAGTACCATATGACCGGTAAGATCTTTAAATTAAGGGAAATAGGAAAAAATCATAATAATCATTACTCAGTCAATACACCTATTTGAAAAGAAATGTTTGTTCACAAGACTTAAGGTAGATGAATAGAGCACCATTGTGATTATTTTCACAAAATTAAAATAAACAGATAAAGGAAATATGAGGAACCCACCCTTGTATTAGCTTCCCCGTGCCATCATATCGGGTTTGTTTCTAATTCTGTTTGTGTGGTGCAAATGGAGTCTTATTAAATCTGTGGATTCTAGTGCTATTACTACTCCATGATGTGTTCCATATGCTACATGGCATTTGTGATTCTTAGTCCACTAAAACTCTTAATTTTTCTGGTTTTTCCATGGCACTGTTACTTTCCAGGGAAGCCAAGCACATTGGCTTTGCAGGATTTCTGGTCAGCAGAATTTCCTCCTGGAAAAAGGCATCTAATGGATTCAGAATCAGCAATTAGTCTTCTCATTGCATAGGACTTTTTTCAGGCTCCAAGGGTTATGCATGGGTAGTGTCCAGTCCACACTACCATGGAAAGTGAAGCTAGAAGTTGTCTATTCTAAACCCAACCCAGAAATTAATTCCAAGTATTAGGAATTTATTTCCCCTATTCTCAAATTTATTGCACCACGCAGTTAGAAAAAAAATGGTGAAAGTATTTTGAAAAGGAATGAATAAGAAGCCAATGTGAATGTGTTTTCTGAGTTGATGCTAAATTCATGTACAATCTGCTGAGGAAATCCAGAGCTTCTCAAGGTATGGACATAAGGTAGAAGAAAGACAGAGCAAATGTGTGAATAGCACAATTCCAGACACATATTAGAGCAAATGTATAGATAGCACAATTCCAGACACATATTGAAACACATCCAAATTGAAAACTCCATCATATCTTAGCTTGTCTATCATTCCTGCCAATAGGAGATTCATTCAATAAGTAAGCATGGTATTTATATAATAGGATATACATGTGACACTATGTAGCATACTAATTTTAAATATATTTACTTACTTACAATGTATAAATAAAATTCATAGTACATCATGTGCCTCCATTCACATACAGGTTTAGGTAATAATACAATCAGGTGATCTGTGCTCTCTTTCCGGAATCACACCCCTGCTCATAAAGAGCATCACTTGGGTTTTTCTACTCATTTTATTTGATACTATAATTCTTTCCAAGGGTAGTACCTGAGGTGTTTCCTAGTCAACACTGTACCCATTTTGTGAAGCCACACTTGTTTATCTTGTAAACATATTCTTTATACTTCCCCAAACTATAACATCCACTGTATCTCACAACACTACTATCAATTTGATTTTCCTCTCAAATCTCCTCAGAAAAATACTAGACACTAGGAAGAAAGGCATTGTCCCAAATGATGCTGACACCCCAACATAATTGTTTAAAATCTACTACATGACCCAGTGTCTCCAAGACTTAATTTTTCTCTCGGTGTACCACTCATGCTTTAGTTATGAAGACTGACAGAGCAGACATAGGGGAATTATCAACCAGTGACTGGCAAAATGAAGGCTTCATTCATGCTACTAATTATGGTGAAAGAGAGAAGCACACTGAGGATATACCAATAATAAGCACTATTATAAATGAAGTTAATTTCAAAATTCAGTATCAGATTACCCCTGTAGGGCATAAGAATACTCAAATTTTGACCTAGAAAAAAATGGTCAATTGTATAATTCAACAATAGGAGCTTTATTGAGAATTTTTTGTTGTAATTGTGACAACATTTCTGACCAGAGAAACTTAGAGGAAGAATGGTTGCTTTTGGCTTTCAGAGCCAGGGGTGTTAGGTCCACAGAGTGAGGAAGCCTTGACAAATTGTCTCAGCCTCTGGTCATGGAAGCATATGGCTAAGTAGCAGGAAGTAAGGGTGGGTAAAAATCTCAAAGCCTGTCCACAGTAACCTACCAACCAGGCCATATATTATAAAGGCTTCCCAGCCTTCAAAATAACTCTATAAGCTTATTGCTAACTTTTTAAGATATAAGCTCATGGGAAACATTCAAGATTCCAACCACAACATGTAATGTGAACTCTACAGTCAAGAAATATCTTTCAAAGGCCTTTCCAACCATGAGGATATTTTAAAATATTTTATTTTTTTTACTTTTAATTTTATGTATAGGTGTATGTCTGTGTATGAATATGGGCACAGGGTGAGTACTGCAGTTTTTGCCAAGGCTAGAAGAAGGCATCAGGTCTCTTGAAGCTGATGTTACTGGCAATTGTAAGCTGCCCTACCCAGCAGGTGCTCAGGACTGAACTATGGTCCTCTGGAAAAACAACAAACACTCTTAACCATTGAGCCATCTCTCCAGCCCCAATTTCTTTGCCTTTTTTTAATTGATTAAGTGTGTTCTTTGACAGTAGTGAATTCTGTTTATGTCACCCTGACTCTCTTTTGCTGATTTCCCCCTCCACCTCCTGACTAGTACATTTCCCATATTCATGTCTTGTTGTTTTATTTTGTGATCCTCTAATTAACCTGGAAATTCTATGTGGACATGGTTTTGGAAGCATCTATTTGATCTTGAGTTCACTATTTTTTAAACAACCATAAACAGGAACTGTCCTTTTCAAGTATACTTCAGTTGTCGATAGTTTAACAGGGATGGTAAGGTCCCATGAGTATCTCCCCAGTCCGTAATTGGTTGTTAATGGGACAAGATAGGCTTTATGGGGACGACCACTGCTGCTGAGAGATCATGATTGCAATAGATGTGTCATGACCTGAAGATACCAACTTACACTTCTTTCATCTTCTGGCCCGTATATTGTGTTCATGCTTTGTTTCACAATAGTCTTAGAAGGTTGATTTGTAAGTATAGTGTTCATATCTGTCCTCTAAATCACCATTTAGTCTAAGCATCCCGAACATCTACAAACTTGTGAATTCATCTCTGTTCAGGTCAAAGAAAAACTCTGATTAAAGGTGAAAGTAGACTCAGTCCAGGCAGGGCCAGTCCCCTTCTCCCAGGCTGAGCCAAGCAACCCTGCATAAGCCCCAGGTTTCAAACAGCCAACTCGTGCAATGAGCACAGGACCCAGTCCCACTGCCTGGATGCCTCCCAAACAGATCAAGCCAATCAACTGTCTCACCCATTCAGAGGGCCTGATCCAGTTGGGGGTCCCTCAGCCATTGGTTCATAGTTCATGTGTTGATCTCAGTCCTCAGGGGAGGCTTTGCCCTGGAGGAGGTGGGAATGAGGGGTGGGCTGGGGGGAAGGGGAGGGGGGAGAACAAGGGAATTCATGGCTGATATGTAGAACTGAATGGTATTGTAAAAAAAAAAAATAAAAAATAAATAAAAATAAATTAAAAAAAAAAGTGAAAGTAACTTTTGTCTATAGGCACTGATGTAAGTATTTAAATAGCTATTTGGTTCCATGTTAAGTTAGCCAAGCCACAGTAGTAAGGTCCCTCACAAGAGTCTATGACCTCCTCAAGCCATGGTTTTGGCTGGGCTTCCAGTGTTTGTAATTTATATATTCCCTCTTATGGTAAGAGCCTTAAATTCACTCTGAGCAGCTTGATTCTTTTGAGGTAAAATTTCTCAAAAAAATAAGTTCTATATGTAGCAATGTGAAACAACAGTAACACAAATGTTATGATTCAAATTTAAAATATTTAATGAATTCAACCAAAAATTTAAGAATTTGATGAAATATGCCAGTACAGTTTGAGAGAATATTTTATTCATTTAATACATTCTGTATTTTAATGCAAGTCAAAGATGCTCAGAATTTTATCTAATTAGTTCTTTGAATTATAAAATACATTTCTCTTATTTTGAGCAGGTAATATCCATAGATTTTCCTTTATTATAGAAAGCACTCTAAAACTTTTTACATGCTCATTTTTCACCTCTGATAGATTTCTAGATTTGGAGACTAGAGAATTAGCCTTTTCCTGTTAGCTTTTAATTGTGCAAAAAAAAAAATCTGAGAGATAGTAGGGGATAAATACAATTGGAAAGCACCTAAGTCTGTCAAGAGGCATTTCAGATACATTCATACAAACAGAAAGTCTGGAACTACACTGTAGCAAATACTATTTGATTTCAACTGAAACCAATTCAACTGGCCTATAAAAAGACAGGAATTGGAGAGATTTAGTGGAACAAAATATGGTTTTATTATATGATTGCCAATATTGGTATCTGAGTCGCCACAGAGGCTTGGAAGAGGTTTGAACATCACTGGAAAAAAAAGATGCTATTGTTTTACATCTGAATCTTCATATGCTAGCATTTGATATTCTTATTTGGGTTTCTGCTTCTGCTTTTTTTTTTTTGAGTACTATTTCAATTTCAGCAGAAGTAAAAGACAACCTAAGCTTCGTTTACTTTGTATGGTCTCAATGTTGACCTCAATATTTATAAACAGCAGAATTAACTTCAGTTTAGTCATTTGTTCAATTACCTTTGACTTTAGGGTGCAGCTAGTACCGTGTATTTGTGATATATAATTTTACATAAGGCCCTGCAGCTATGGGATATGAAATTTACATGGAATAATGTATATACTTTATCCATCTAATAGGAGGCATATATGAGCTTATTTGACTAGATGATACTTCTCTAATAAGACTATAGATATCAGACAGGATGTGTCACATATGAAGTTCTACAAGATATGATAGTAAACCTTAAAATACCAGTAGCTTAATCGAGTAGAAATATCTACACAGAGATTTGAATTGATAATTCAATTTGAATTGATAATTAGAGATACAGGGAGATTCTCTGACCTGTACATCTAGGTACATAGCGATGGGGTAGTTGGCCATGAGGTTTTTAAGATTTGCCATCATTTTTCTTGTATGTTGGTGTTGTATGTGGCAGATTACATCTATAAGTAAAATAAAGCCCCAGTGGGAAAAATTCTGTGACTGGAACTCACTTTTACTTGCACAGAGTCAAGAAAGAAAATATGTGAAGGTTTGTGGTACCTTTCTGACAAATTAGACATACTTTCGCTAATGTGGAACTATTGAACTTCTTGTTAGTAATCTGAATTAATTTGGGTGGTTGACCAGATGATGAAATTTGAAGAGTTTGTGCTTTGTTTTTTTTTTTTTTTGACAGTAAGTTTGAAGTAAAAAGCATTGTGATTTAAATGTATAAAATCTGAAACACAGTTTTAATACAAAATTTACATTAAAATCAACTTAGAAAGTATAGGGAAATAATTGAATACAATGGTTAAGACCTCCTTTCTTCATTCAAGAACTATTTTTGGAAAGTTTACTGAATTTCAGAGACTGAAGAATAATATCCCATTCATCATGTGGCTACAGGAAGCTGTAGTTTTGTGTGATTGGAGAATAGACAATGACAATAGCCATTAATGTTGAATTAGGCTATTAAGTGTTCACCTAGCAACCTCAAGAGTAAGACCCAAGACATGCTATGAACTCAGTAGAGGAGAAGAATATGTTGTAAAGTTTAAAAAAAAAAAAAGTCCTTTCATATTGGAGAGGACAATGAGTGTGTTACTGAATATTCTGGCCCAAATGTAAACCACATTTGGAAATATTTCCAAGACACACCTATAAGTGAGATTTAATCTTAGTAGCCTGTGATACAGTCAAATTAAAACATACAATTAATCAGCCACACAGACTTAGCTCTTTTTTATTTCACAGGTAGCTTCTTTAAACCCCATATCTATTTCTCCATTCCACTCTCCCTCATATCATTCTCACTGTGTTATCAACTGAATTCTAACTGTCTAAAATGTGGAGTCTAAAATCTGAAATAAGTTTTTCAAATTAACTCTGTGATTTGAACTTTTCCCCAATATCCTTGATTAATATTGAGGATTTCTTAATCGTGAGGCATAGTGCAATGTTTCAGAATTCCATCCTGGTCAAACTCACCTGTTTTAAACAGTGAAGATATTTGTATATAGAGACAGTATTAATACAAAAGTTAAAACTGCAAAGGAAGATTATAATAGAATTAAAACATATTTAATAATAGAAATATAACAACTATTTAGTTTCCAGCATCTATGGATAGACCTAGTTGATACCTCTTAAATATAATCTTTGAATTTATTATATTATGTAGACAAACTTCTAAATGGTCTTATTAAATAAAAAGCACAGAGCCAAATGTAGGGGTGAAAGCCTTAGAGATCAGGGAAATAGGGAATGCCACCAGCCAGCCTTACCTCACCAACTCTGCAGCTTCCAAATGCGAGCTACTTCCTGTCTTACCTGCGCCTTTATTGCCTTGCTATTCTGCCCTCTCATTGGCTATCTTAGCCCAGCTACTTCACCTCCTTGTCACTGCCTGTCTGTACAGACCTCCAGGTCTCTATGGTTGGTACCAATTTAAAGGCATGTGTCACCATACTTGGCTCTGTTCCCTAGTATAGCCTTGAACGCATAGAGACCCTGTTTGCTAAGTGATCGGATTAAGGGCACGTGCTACCACTGCCTGACTTCTATGTTTTCTTAAAATGGCTTGCTATTTCCTCTGATCTCCAGGCAAACTTTACTAAAGTACAAATAAATTATCACCACATATCAGCACAAATAAAATATCACAATATTGTATTATTTATACTAAATATGTGTACTCATATACAAATTTTACATTAATATACTTTTACTATTATGTCTTCCTAATTTAAGACAAAAACCCACGTTTTATATGTGAGTTTTGCAGAAAGCCTCTAGTAAACTTTATTATATATTTCTACACTTTGCTTATAATTGCTGGTTTCCTAAGGGTTCAATGACAGCCATGCGACATATAATTTTTTTTGAGGCGCGGGGGGGTGGTTTCGAGACAGGGTTTCTCTGTGTAGCTTTGCGCCTTTCCTGGATCTCACTCTGTAGCCCAGGCTGGCCTCGAACTCACAAAGATCCACCTGCTTCTGACTCCCGAGTGCTGGAATTAAAGGAGTGTGCCACCACCGCCCGGGTGCAACATTTAATTTTTAAGAAGTGGTTTAGGCCCAGGAGAGGCCGACTTCAACTTTCATTGCTTCTAGCCGTTTGTTCAAGTATAACCACATGGATCCCTCTGCATCCCTCCAATATCAGTCTCTTCTATCATCCCGAGGAAAAAGGATTGCCTTTGATTTCATAACAGTTGATTCTTTTCTGTTTCAAGGCCAACTTTGCCTTGCTCATCACCTGTCTTCTCCTTTGCTGATCTTTTGCTCCCTGTGGCTCACAAATGTCCATTAGAATTATGGGCATTTATTTAATTATTCTTTTCATTTTATTGCTCAGATCTTTATTCATCTTGCTTTTATTTTCTTTTGTTCCAAAACCCCCACATTTCAGTCTTTGAAGTTTGTATTAGTCTTTCCCTCTCTCCCTTACCCTCTCTCTCTCCCTCACTTCCTCCCTCCTTCCCTCTCTCCCACACTCTCTCTCTCTTTCTTTGTATCTCTCTCTTTAATCAGTGCACTTTAATAACTCTTAGACAAGACAAACTCAGTCATTTCTGTTTCCAAGTTGAGAACATTGTCCTTTTGAATGAATGCTGTTCTTGGTTCCCTGAGTATTTTTTTTTCAGTTAACATACATGTGATGTGTGGTGAATTTTGACTTGCCAGGGGCATACTATATGAAGAGAGTACGTGCATTTTACAGCCATTTTCAAAGCAAACAAAAGACTTATATAAATGTCCAAATGAGTGAATGGACTCTTGAAGGGTTTATCAAAAAGTCAAAGGTTATTTAATAGCTTCTGGATGGAATTTTCCTGATATTTATGCAGCTATTCCAAAAGTTCTAAAACAGGGACATATTTTAGAAATAATGCAACCAATAGGAGCTTTAAATTCCATTTTATGCTAGGACATCATATGGAAAAGCTCTGAGCTACACATGGGAAAATATAGAAGATCAAACAAAAGCTTCAGCATATAAATAAGTGCACAAGCTGGAACACAGGCAATGAAGTAAGTAAATATTTGTTTTGAAAGGTTTGAAAGGTGGTAAAACAGACTGTATGGAGAAGTGGATATTTCAGCAGAGACACCCAGATATACTTACTTGTGGAAGTAGGATGGGAAGAGTATACCGCACCCAAGAATGTGAATATCACAAAGTTATGTTGTCATAAGGCTATGTGCGAAAGCCAAACTCCATCTTTGCACACTTTAACAATATGTATACTTCAATTGGAGTGATATGGAAAAGACTAGCATGGTACTTGTGCAAAGATGATGTACAAATCCATAAACACTTTATTATTATAACAACAAAAAAATCTGCAACAATATTTTTGTTGTAAAAGCAACATGAGATGCGTTGAAGGCATAGACAAGGACCAGATTGTCATGCTCCTAAAATAGTGGCACATACAAGTTTTACCTGAACATGCACTGGATAATGTCATGAAATGTTCAAATAATTTATAGTGTAAATGTATGATCTCTATACATTAATGAATGTAATTATTTACATTCACTTAAACATTTTGCTATATGCATTAATATTTGAGTTGATTTTGGAAGGTGTAACCTATTTTCTGATTTAGCAAGTATTTATTGAATATGTTGTGGATTTTTCCCCTGTATGAGTGTGTGTGTGTGTGTGTGTGTGTGTGTGTGTGTGTGTGTGTGTGTTTGTATGTGTGCCTGTATGTCTATGTGTTTGTGTATGTCAATGCTTGTTTGTGCATGTAGAAGTCCTATACAGGTGATCACAACTGTGTGTTCATGAATTTAACTCCGATGTCATATTCAGAACACTGCATTCTATAGCATTTCTCCTCATCCTCTTGCCTTTTTGGTCTTCCCACTCTCTTTTCCACACTGTCCCCTGGGCCTTGTGTGGTGATATAAATGTCACATCCTGGAGCGAGTACTCCCCAGTCTCTTGTTGTCGAGGTTTTGACTAGTTAAGAGTCTCTGCTTGCCCACCCACCGCTATTAAAAAGACTTGTGATGACATCTCAGAGCTGCGTCAATCTATGGATATGGTATTTTGAAAGCAGTTCAATTATGCATCTATGTTAAAAAGTCAGTAGTCAATTTTTAGGACCATGTTAAAGGTGAATTCGTCAGTTCTTAGCGGGGATTTGGGGTTTAAAGAAATGGCCGAAGCCCCAAATGTTGTATGGAAAATCACTCGCCCAACTATGGCTCTCTTTCAGCTATACTTTAAACGTTTTTTGAAAACTATTAAACATCTTTAACTTTCATTTTGCAATTCATTTCACTATTGTACTCTTGGAAAGAAGGAACTTTTGTTTATTTACTGCAGTGAACCAATATTTTTAGAAAAAAAAATCATTTAACATAAAATAAAAATCCTTCACTGATATCTTTTGTTTTCCAAGGTTACAATAAGAATGAGTGTGCTTAGTATAATAGGACATAATCTGTTAGATTTATTCCTATAAACAACTTGACATATTCTTAGAGGAATTATTCTATAAAATGTATCTCCTCATGCCGTATTATCCACACATGAGGAGTTGCATTGTCTTGAACAAATATTGACTCTCAGTTGCTTTATGTTGACTTCTGACAGGATTAGTAGTTTTTCTCAGAAATAGAAGAATTTTGCCCACACTTATGGAAGTTTCTGTGTAGAAGCAAATGATACCTTTACAATACTGCATGTACTCAGCACATTTAGGTACCCTAGAACTCTGAAAACAAATGTTTTTTTTTGTTCATAGCGTGTCCTGAACCTCACAGGAAGCAAGTACAATGTGGTTGAAAATGTCAGATATTGTGAGAAGATGCCCTTCTCTGTTGTTTTGTGCTCTTTAGAAAAAAAAATTGTTAATCTTTTTTCTCAAGTTGTTTCTACTCCTTAATCCTCCTAGGCACAGTCCAAAGTGTGACATCAATTTCTTAAAGGATAAAACAAATAATAATTTTTAAAATGTTCTATTTCACTAGTTTGAGTTGGTTGTCTCTGTAGGTTTCCCCATCATGATCTTAATGCCGCTTGCTCATAGAATCCCTCTTCTCTCTTTTTGACTGGACTCTTGGAACTTGGCCTGGTGTTTGACTGTGGATCTCTGCATCTGCTTCCCATCAGTTACTGGATAAAGGCTCTATGATGACATTTAGGGTATTCATCGATCTGATTACTGGCTTCCAGTTCAGGCACCCTCTCCACTATTGCTAGTAGTCTGAGCTGTGATCATCCTTATGGAGCTTCCATGGGACTGGACTAGGCCCTCTGCATAGCGAGACAGTTATGTAGCTTGATCTGCTTAAGGGGCCCCCTGGCAGTAGGATCAGAATCCATGCCTGGTGCAGGCTCTTTGGAGCCCACTACCTATGGTGGGACACCTCAAACAGCCTTGAGGAAGGGGGGAGGGGCTTGTACCTGCCTCTACAGAATGTACCAGTCTCTGCTGACTCCCCATAGGAGGACTTCACTTCTTGTAGGAGGGAATTAGGGGCGGGGTGGGGGGTGGGGGTGTTGAGGGGAAGCTGAAGGGGCATGAGGAGGGAAGAGTGGGACCTACGATTGGTATGTAAAATGAATAAAAATTTTTCTAAATAAAAAATGTTCTATTCCATATTCTCTTTAAGAAGGATCTGATGCCTACTGTACTCCTCTGACCTTTTGAACTCTCCTCTATACGAGGGTCCTATTCTCAGAGCCATATTCAGATGCAGTGGGAGTCACGAAGTCATGAAAGTTCACCAAAGAACAGATATGACTCTCCAGAGTTTGGAGCTCAAGCCTCAAGTTTAGTCTCATGATGTGAATCAGCAAGTGAATTATGTCCAACACGGTTCTTGTCACCAGAACAAAGACCAACCTAATATATTGAAAGAGACTTAGAGATGCATTAAATGAATATTGAAAGTTTTGAGGTTTCAAAATTTGTTAGGCTGTCTTGGAGAAGTTGCCTATTTGTGTATGTTTATTCAACCCTGTTGAAAATGGTATATTCTAAATCTGTATTTTTGGAAAGCTTTTAATAACCCATTAACTTAATTTATGACTACATATAAATGTATACTTTGTGTGTCCACTTTAACAAAAAACAAGGTAGAATAAAGTTTTCATTAACTCTTTTTCCTTGCTAAATAATATTTAGGGAGAGGATATAAAATTTTGAAAAAGCTGCATGGTCTCCAGTGAACTTAGAAAAGATTGTACAGAGCCAAGAAGGAATCATAAATAGCCTGACACAAACCACTTTTATTTCATCTCTAACCATTTCAAATTTATTAATTCTTATGTGATGGTACCACAATTTTACACTTATAAAATGGGGCCTAGACAAAATGTATAAAAAACAAGATCTTACTAAAAATTCATAAAAATAAAAGTCTTTTAAATACATTTACAAAACAAATTTAGACTTTCTGCTTTGGGCAAATGATTTAATCCTTGTAATTGGTAACTTACTCTCTTTAAAGTGGCAAGAAGAATGCTTTATGTTAAAGGGTTGAGATAATAAATGCAGCAGGCTTGCTCCTGTATGGATAGACTAATAAATAACTAAATTATATAATTATTCTCAGTAGAAATTAAATTACTTTTCCAAACAGGTTGAAATCCCATCCCTTCAGCCCAACTTGTTTTAGAAAAGGCCCAGCTGTGTTACACAGACTGACCTCAGAGTCATAATTCTCCTCACTTAGTTTCTACTTCTTTTATTTTGAAATAATTTTGTTTTATAAAACAAGGTACAGAGTAATGTAGTACTCATATGTCACTGGTATAGTTTTCCTAAAAGTTAACATTTTATACACTTTGGCTCATTTACAATCCATTAAGCTTGAATTGACAGAGTCCCATTAGCTGATGTACAGACTCGATTTAAGTCTAATGAGCTCATGCAACACTGCTCTTTCTCTGTTTCAAATCTAGCATAGTATGTTTCGATTGTCATGTGACTTTAGTCTCTTCTAAGTTGTAAATAAATTCTTCATCATCAATTTTAGGTTTCATCTTTCTGAATAGATCTTGTGTATTTTGTGTAATTCCACTCAAGTAGGATTTGTATGTTTTGTCATGATTAAATTAAGTTGTAGTTTGTAACATGCCAAAGGACAAAAGTCACCAAAGGATGTGTTGATGTTGTTACTGACAATGTTAGCAAAAGCCATATGTCAATACATCTTCCTGATGGGAATGGACCAATGTGGCACCTGACAAGTTCTCTGCTATAAAGTAGCCACTTTTCCCTCTGGAACTAATAGACATCTTTCATGGAATTATATTTTAGCTATGCATGTTCCCTCTTCCTCATCACTGCTTTTCTTACGATTTTGCTCACCACTGATGATTATTTCCTGTAGTTATTGTAATGTGGCATTTGCCCATAGTGATTATCTGTATCTTTAGTCACTTAAAATTATTCACTGATGATATTGCTATCATCATGGATTCATAAACAAATAGTCATCTTATAGTGGTAGCTGAGGGGTAAGATGGCTCAGCAGTTAAAGTCACTTGATGCTAAAAGTGACAAACTGAGTTTAATCCCTGGTATACACATGATGGAAGGAGATAACTGACTCCACAACTGGTCTAATGACTCGAAACTTGCACCCTGGTGTGTGAAAGCTCCAAAACACACACACACACACACACACACACACACACACACACACACACACACGCACGCACGCGCGCATGTGTATGTACGTATAAATATATTTAATTCAAGATATATATGTGTGTGTATATGTATATATATATATATATATATATATATATAGAGAGAGAGAGAGAGAGAGAGAAATATATTTTATACATTGTCATCAAGTGAAATAAAGTTTAAGCTGCACAGGTTTGTTTTTTGCCAAAATTCACCATTTACTTAAGTGGAAGTCAGATACATTCTTAAAATTCAGATGAAGGCGACAAACACATTTTAGTCTGTGGGTGTGCTAGTTCAGCTTCTGAGTCTGAACCAAATCTGTCAACTCTATCAGCCTTAGAAAGTACTATGTGAAAAGCACACAATCCTTCCTGAGGCATCAAATTATCCAATTTTTAAATACAAGAATTATATATGGTTCTATGACTGTCATATCCAATAAATTGCAACCTCAAATCATCATCTGACAGTGTCTCTAAGGTATTATATATTTATTGAGCCACTAAGTCAAGGGTGGAAAGCCCTACATTTCCATTCATTGTTGGGGGTGTATTCCCCCCTCATGTGTGTGTGTGTTTGTGTGTGTGTGTGTGTGTGTGTGTGTGTGTGTGTGTGATAATTATTCTTCATTTTCAAGTGATTTAGAATCACTATAGAAACAGAGCTTTTGGTGTATCTATGATATTTCTGAGAATGTTTGACTGAGGAGCATAGACTTACAGGGAATGTTGAAAGCACCCACCTGTGGGCTGAGGTACTTGACTCAGTAGCACACGCCTTTAATGTTAGCATTCCAGAGGCAGAGATCCACCTCATCTCTGAGAGTTCAAGGCCTCACTGGAAACAGAGCCAGGCATGTTGACACACACCTTTAATCACAGTACTTGAGATCTCATGTCTTGCTTGGGAAAGACACTCGCCTTTAATCCCAGGAAATGATGGTAGGAAGCAGAAAGGTATATACGGTGTGAGGACCAGAAACTAGGTCTCCTTTTAAGTTTTTAGACTTTTAGCAGCAGTTCAGCTGAGATCCATTCGGGTGAGGACTCAGAAGCTTTCAGTCTGAGAAAACAAGATCAGCTGAGAAGTTGGCAAGGTGAGGTTGGATGTGGCTTGTTATGTTTCTCTGATCTTTCAGTGTTCACCTCAATACCTGGCTCCAGGTTTGTTTTTTATTAGTAAGACCTTTTAAGATTCACGTCACAAGAAATTTATTAATTAAAAAAAGAATCAACTAACTTTTCAAAATGCTACCCAAAAATACTGAATTAAATAGCAACCCCCTGCCAATTGCATTTGTTTCTTCTTTTTCTAAGTCTGAATTTCAGCTTTGTGAATGAAAAAAAAATGTGCTAAAAGTGGACATTTAATTTATTTTGCCAAGTCCCATATGCTGTCTTTCACTTCGCTAACTTGTAATAACTAAATACCCACTTTTCATCATTCATCTCTTTTTCTTGTACATGGGATTTTAACAAACGAAAGAGAAAAGCTGACCGAACAACTGTGAAGGAGGCAATAGTCTTTGCAGAAGGAAGTATTTTGGGTACCATGACCTCACATCACCTGGTTCATAATGCAGGATTCACTTGGTTGTACCCTGCAGGGCTCATGACCTGACACCAGAGGCAGCAACAGTACTAAATTAACACAAAGTAATAGAAACGTCATGCGTTAATTATGCCATTTTCAAGGGAACCTATTATCCACCACCGATATGCCAAAATAAAAAAAAATATATATCTCTAAGGCAGTTCTGCCTAAAATCTAGATTGGATATCTCATGGCAATGCAAGAAATGAGATGAACAAATATTTCATTTCTGATATTCTGTTTATAAAGATGTTATTTTAGGTTTTACTTGGAGAGAGGTCTGATGCTCTTGGACATGCTGCCTTCCTCACTACTCAATCGTTTTTTCCCTCTCTTGCTGTTCCAGTGAGGTGAGATTTCTATTTTATCTTGCCTCAGTTGGTGGGAGTCTTCTGGGCCCAAAACCAAGAAGAATAACATAAATCATTGAGAAGATTCTAGAAAAATAACAAGCATGCTCTTAAATTATTATGAATATTTGATTTTTTCTTTTACATTTCAAACAAGATTCTAAAAAGTACTTGGAACCTTTCTTCTCATCTTGTAAGCTATTTTCATTAAAATGTAAATGAATACTTATACCTACCAGCTTGCACCTTATCGTTCCACATTAGTTCTTTTTTATTTTACTTATTTATTTATTTATTTATTTTGCCTTAAGATATCATAGCAAATGAAAGAATTTGATTCATTTTTGTCTTTACTCACTTCCATAAAGAAAAAAAAAAATTCAGGCAAATTCATTCCTCTATACGCAATCAAGGCCCTAAGAAATTCAGATCTATTAACAATTAAGTACTAGCTAAGTGCTTTTAAAATAAATGCATGCCATTTATATTAAATTAATGTGTGCTTTCTATATTCTGTAAAAGTATCAGAGACTTTGATGAAAACCTGGCATAAGGAAATGTTAATAGCTCCACTGCCCTCTAGCGTAAGGTTTTGGGTATAGCAATACAAAACGAACAAAAGTTCAAGTGTTTTTATATCACACACATTCCTCTCTGTCTGTCTGTCTGTCTGTCTGTCTATGTCTCTGTGTCTCTGTCTGTCTCTGTGTCTCTGTCTCTGTCTCTGTCTCTGTCTCTGTCTCTGTCTCTCTCTCTCTCTCTCTCTCTCTCTCTCTCTGTGAATGTGTCAGATTTTCTGTATCAAAAAGCAATATGCTAGCTGCTAGAATTTTGAATGATTTTTATTTTATTCTGACTTGTGACATACAAAGGTTTCAAAGACTTGATTTTCTGATGACAAAAGCATATATATAGTTAAGATCTTTCTAGCTATCCTCTTCTGGCCATGCGAACAATGAGAAAATATGATGCAAGCTACTGTATCTTTCAGTGCTGAAAGTATTAGAATTTGAATTCTCCAATCACATTGTCATTTCTGCTGGCTCTTCTTTTATAAGCATATGCAACTCACTTAAGAGAAGAGCTGTGATTCCACATAGCATCTTTCATATTCCCATGCCCATAAAAAAAAACTTAATTTAGGGATTTTTATTCCAGATACATCACAGTAAGAGTATTTGATAACATTACATTTTTTATGTAGAGAGTAAACACATAACTATAAACATAGGACATGGGAGGAAAAGAGGAATGTTGGCACTAGAATTTAGTTTTTAGTTTCTTTTAGACATTGAATGATATTGCAAGTATACAATCACAACAAAGACTCATGTCTCAGCAGTTCATAATGCTTGCAGATCATCCTAACTCTATAGGTTCTTACACAGGTGATCAGTCAACTGGGTATATCTCAGTTGAACCAGTTTCTGTCCCTTAGACTCTGATAGACAGCACCTGATGCCCTCCTCAGTATGGTTTTCTAATGACCAATGATGGGGTAGGATCAGATTCCAAATTTAAGCACCCTGTTCTCAAACCTCTGTTCCAGAGATGATATTCCTGGTGCCTGACCTTACTATCCTGTGCTTCTTTCCCTGTTCCTCATATGCAAATCGTAAAAGTACCAACCTTATAGAGCTGAGGGAAAGTAAATAAGCTAAGGCATGTTTCAAAAGTCATTCTCCAATACAGAAATACTTAACATATAGACAAATGGAGAGTCTTGCTATGTCAGTGGTTCAAAGCATGACTCAAGACAACTCGTTATGAATGGTAATACAGATTCAAAAGGGAAATCAAAGGAGAGATAGAACAAGAGGTGCTGTAGAAACTGAAGTCACCTGTGGAGCTAAGAACTACATTGTCATGCCTTCAAATGCTTTCAGCTGCTGTTACAACAGCAAAGTAGGAGAGCTACAGAACGTGACATTGAAGACCCATAGTGAGTGGACTAAGTTCTTTGGGAAAGCGTCCCGTGCAGTATTATGCAAAGCAAGATAGGCCTACAGGTAAGGCGATTTGACGGGACCCTTTGCATACTTAAAAGAGTTTTCTGAGAACACACATATACAAGAACAGGGACTTTTCTTCTGATTTACAGCCAGCGAAAATCAAACACCATAATTTATTAGGGCATTAATGCTAAAAGACCATTTTATAGGCCCAAGTGTTAGAGCTGTCAGTACTGGCTCTAGCAGTCATTGTTCAGCCCCTAGACACGATGAAAGGAACTTTACCTCTAAGATTAGTGGGTTGAGTAAAACAATAAACAGTACTTGGATTTCTCTTAATTAGAAGTTCTCTATGTGGTTGTATTAGTTTTCTATGAATTAAATACAAAATGTAACCATGATTACACCAATTAATATATATGTATATATATATTATATATCACAGAATATATCTATTTATATTGTATATCACAACTTTCAAGGAGAAGAAACAGAACTGACACCAAATGTATATAATAATCAATCCTTTGAGACTGTCTTAAACATTAGAAAACATTCCAGAATTGTGTTTGACAAGAGAAATATTACATGGAAATTAAACTGTGTATGACAATTTACTGAACTTGGAACTAACATCAGCATAATTTTCTCATCTAAAATTTTATATAATAGCCAAGTCTCTTGGCTCTAAAAACAAGCAAAATAAGTTGCATTTATTCAGGCATTTCAGAGGTGCTTAAATAACTACTGAGCATATACATATAATTGGTTCAGTTCCAACAAATTCAAATTTTTCAAGTACATAAGGAGAACTGTTTGTATAAGTACACATACAGTCACAGTCATGCCGCATACATGCAATACACATATAGGATTACACACGAACACACACACACACACACACACACACACACACACACACACACTCAGATGTAACACGTAAAGCTGAACGGCTGTCCTCATGGACTATGAGGCTGAAGTGTGCAGTACAGTACAATGCTTTCTAAATCTAGCTCCACATTTGGAATTTGTATTCCATTTGATTAAAGTCAAGCAATAATTTCTTACACACTTCTGGAATAATTTGTTGAAAAGTTTGTTTTGTATCTTTTATCCCATGAAAAGAATTACTTAACAAAGATCAAATAAAATGTCATTTCTGCAGACTCACATGGGTATTTTTCCCATTTCAGACTTCAGACTCAAGAATTCTTCTGCCAGTTGTCCTCTAAAACCCCCTGCCCTGGAACAGGCTGATCCCTATGACTCTCTAAGAGTAAAAGGTCAAAACAGCAAGCAGCTAAGGGTTTTGAAAACACTGTCTTTTAATGCTAAAACAAATTATTCCCAACAGAAATTACTATTGCTTATCCCATCATTTACAAATGGCAAGTGTGGGAATGGGAAGCTGGAAGTTCACCTGAAGAAAGTATATCCATGAAGAGACAGCTCAATCTTGAAGCCCAGTTGACTGACTCTATTTTCCTGGTTGATTTGCTGTATGACTGTAAGGGCCCAATATGATGGCATTAGTTTTCTCCTGCTATTTGTTCTTTTACTTGGAAGCGTCACCCAGGATATTATGCTTTGCTCAGGACTCCAGTTGGGAACTCTAGATGACTGACTCAGGGGATTTCCTCAGCTGATTTTTGTTACATG
Source organism: Peromyscus melanophrys (assembly GCA_902168415.1). Lineage (NCBI taxonomy): Eukaryota > Metazoa > Chordata > Mammalia > Rodentia > Cricetidae > Peromyscus > Peromyscus melanophrys. The sequence goes on along the minus strand of CABHPR010149149.1, from coordinate 23,194 downwards.
CTTTTAACACCCCCACTACACACACACCATTTTCATGATACTTCCTCTTTTCTCGATTAGTTGGGCTACTCTTTGCTAAATTTTGCATGCCAAATTTGATGATACCTTTCATATCCATCATCAGCTTATACATCTGCTAGTCTGTTCCCTTGCTGTCACTTGTTACATACCCAATAAGTTCCCCTACTTGAAACTCAAAGTATGGCTACTGTAGATCATTCTCTTCAACATACATAACATGGGATTACAGCCTTTTACCCTTTGAGCAATTTGCTATGAAATAACCAAAAGGAGTTGAAAATCATCCTTTAGTGAGAATGCAAATGTCTGTCACCTCCTCTGTGATGTTCACTTGTTACCATTACATTTTGCTTAAAAAACTATGCTACTGCTTGCTGCTTTTGGCTTAAACATACTGTAGCCATAGATGAATCTGATGAGACTGTGAATACCTACATCACTTGAAGAACATACTTGTTTTGACTAAATGATTGTACCCATAAGATGATACCACACATGCCAGGCAGTGGTGGCGCACGCTTTAATCCTAGCACTGGGAGGCAGAGGCAGGCGGATCTTTGTGAGTTTGAGGCCAGCCTGGTCTAGCTAGCGAGATCCAGGAAAGGTGCAAAGCTACACAGAGAAACCTTGTCTTGAAAAACCAAAAATAACATAAATAAATAAATAAATAAATAAATAAATAAATAAATAAATAATAAAAAATAAAAAAAGATGATACCACACACACTATAATCAAGAATGAACAAATATTGGACCAGATTAAAAAAATTAGAGACAACAAATTGACTAAATGAACCAGACAGTGAAGCTTGAGAGACATGGATGAACAGGTTCAGATTAGAGAAATAAAGAGGGTCCAGACCACACAAGACCTATGAGAATGACTGAGAAACTGTTAGGTTTTGTGACTGGAAACCTTAGAAACTAGAAACTAAGCAAGGCATCTGATTTGGCTGGCTCTGAGATCATTGGTATGCAGTTTGGATGGTAATTTGAATGTACGAGGCACCAGAGGACACAGTGATTCACATACACATTTTTTTGAGAATGCAAGAATCAAGAGAAGAGGTAAGCCTGTGTTCTCTAGTTTATTGTGGAATATACTGCTGACCCTCTGGTTTGAGATTTATGCTGGAAAAAAAAATTTTCATGATTTCTGTGGAGATACAGTAGCTATATAGTAGACCAAGAAAAAATAACCATTCATGTTGGTGTTCCAACATGAGCAAGTGATGCATACTCCCACTAATGGACAGACCAAATCTCAAACAAAGTGCAAGTTATAGGAAAGCGAAATATAAGTTTGTTTTAGAATTTCTCTCTTTGCATGCACATCAGACACTGAAATGCTGTGTTAGACAGACAGCTGGATCAAGTAGTCTGGAAGTAAAAGTGAGAAGAAAATTAAGTAGACATGAATATACATAGGAGAGCTTTGTATGAACAGAAATGGCAACCAAATGATGAGACTTATCCATTAAGATCATTGTTAGAGCAATAATCATACCATCGAGGATTTGATGACAGAGATTTGTGCTAAGAAGACATAAAGCAATCCAAAAAGAAGAAAGAACGCCAGGAAAATGTGGTGGGCATGAATACGGAGATTCAAACCTCTCAAAAGAAAGATATTGATAGCTATTGATAGTGTCTTTCAAATTCTCTGACGATATAGCAAAGTAAAATTTACTTATACCTCTCATCAGGACTTGAAATAGTAGCTAAAGACTTGATTCACATATTTGAAGCCCAAAGTTTGAGTCATAAAATAACAATAAATGAATAAACCCCTTCCTTGGAGTTTGGTAATGTAAATACAGGTTGGAACAAGAAGTGAGTGGAAAAGAGAAGTATGAAAAGAAAGAGTCTTGTTTGTGTTTTGGACAACCTTTGCTGGGAAGGAGAATGGAGAAATGAAACCAAACTTAGCTAGTGGAAGTGTCAAAGGAGATTTTTTTATTTATCTCTCACTTATTATGCTTTTAAGAAACTACAACCACCACACAACCTCATTATTACAGCACTCTTCACATGTTCCTTGTTATATTTATGTGGGTATATAGTAGCCATATAAGTATATAGAACACATTATTACCTCATTCACTCAACACTTGTTACATTACATTAACAGTAGCACTGGCTCTGTTTGAATTTCCATTAGGACTCCTGTCTTTCAAGGTAGGTGTAATTTTATAAATCCCTCTGAATCAGTGTCTGGGAAGATGCTGGCACAGAATGGCTACTAAATTTTGACTGAATTAGTAATTCATAGTAGGGTCCGGAATAATGATGTACTGTGCAAAAGTTTGAAAAGCCTTTTGACGACTAAAACATGTCCATGGTAATAATGAGCTACAGCAGTCAAGGCCATTGAAGAGGGGAAGGAATGACAACACTGAGGAATATAGATTCATTTACTCTACAAAGACAGCAGAAAATTCTTAACACAACATAATCTCCCAAAAACCCCTGAAATCTGAATTCAAAGTTGCTCCTATTATTCCATTCAAAATCACAAATATAAATAGCATGCCAACAAAAGAAGAATTTCAGCTCACATTCCCCCTGATATTATACTTAGAGCATCTTAAGCTTCCAACAGCAATTTTCAGCAAGATATAACATTAAATTAATAATTTTAAGGCACCATGTTCGGAGGACCTTAATCATGTATATATATCTCTTTCATCTTCTTTAGATTCGCAGGCTAATTAGTTGTGTGTGGGTCGGTGGGTGGGTGAGTGTGTATCACACACCATTAAGAAACTATATGGAAGACTTTAATGGAAAAAAAAAAAAAAAACATCCTTTCAATTGCTTTCTGAAATTGAATGGTTGGTTTAATCCATTACACTTTCTTTCCATCTGCCACTGAATCTCTAACATCTCTCTCATTCCAGTGCCAACATAATTGTCACAGGTCTTATTCTCACTGGGTGGAAAAGTGATAACAATAGTGTCCTCAATTTAGTGTATATCTAGACCATTTAAATTCATGGACTATTCTGAATATAAAATAATCCTAAACATCTGTCCAGTCACCTAGTTAGTATAAACCTGAAGCCTTGGATTTTTCTTTTCCAGTCCATTGTGATCCAAGTTCTGATTTTGCTACCTAATTTGAGTAGTTCATATTTATTCATTCATGAAGGAACATAGAATAATATCTTCCCAGATTTTCCTGTCCCTTTATATAATGAAAGACAAGAATCATTATAAATTAAGGAGTTCCCACCACTGCCTGAAGGGCAGCAGAGGCCTACAAAGTTCCAGGCTCTTTAACATGCAGAGCCACTTTTAAACGTCCCCAAGAGAGTAGGAATTGTATATTCATAATTTAGTACTCTTTTTAACATCACCAAGAAGCACAAGCTAACAAGCTCAGTTACTTGGTTATGTCTTAATGAGACACATATGTTTTGTCTTACAAAATTCTCACGTATTTCTTATAGCATATATTAATGATTATGTTTCAGTAGCTGCTTGCTAATTGTTTTTTTATTTTATCTTCCAAAACTATATACTTCTTAAATTAATATTCCCTATATACCTTATAATTGGTTGATTCAAACAGAATTCTACTAAGATGTACATTTATTTATATTAATAGAATATTATCAGTATAATTATATGAGTGAATCAATGTTTTTCTAGAACATAATGGAAATCTAAGGGGAATGACCACGCTGACATCTTTCAGGGAAGGATAGAAATGTATTTAAATGAAAATGATAAGTTGAATAAAATCCAATTTGCTTTTTTAGAGGTCCCAATTTTGTCATCAATATTAATATTTCTTTCATGCAAATTAAAATTTCTAAGCATCTCAGCATTATTCAATTGTTTGAATTAATCTCTCCTCAAGTGGGGGGCCTGATTTTCAGGTGCACTCTTTCCTCTCATTTTCTGTTCATTTCTCATGGGCTATGTGATGCATGATAAGAAGCCTTTGTCAGACCTTGTGACCAACCACCACTAGGCTCAAAGAATTTCCTTATAATGCCCACTCACTCTGTTGATATCTACTTATATCTCTGCCTTTGAGATCAAAAGATGTCATCTTCAAGATTTAGTCTGTTACAAGAGTTATTGTAAAGCACAGTGAATGCTCTACCTGATAGTTAAAGCAAATGTGTGAATTCCTTAAGTAAAACAAAAACTATTTTGTTTATTTTTTGAATTTTTGTTTAGTTATGTATTTTGATTTTATTTATTTATTTTATTTACTTAAGCAGTCTGTTGAAATTGCCTTAGAAAAATTATTGAAAACAACATTACTTCCTTTACATAAACTGAAAGTTTAAATCCTCTTAAAAATTAATTACAAGTAAGAGAAGGAAATAAGAGAGGCTGCGAGAGAGAGAGAGAGAGAGAGAGAGAGAGAGAGAGAGAGAGAGAGAGAAATCAAATACTTAATTCATATTATAGAATTGTCCAAAGTGAAATTACTCATTAAAATATTTAGTTGTTTCTACAGCTTTGTTCATTTTTTTCTTATCTCTCAATTTTACCTTTTATATTAAAGACATTTTACACAGGATATAAATCTGAAAGACAAAATTAATAAAAATATATAAATAAAATACCTGGAGATCAATTAGAAACAGAGCATGAAAAAAATGTCTAGTTTCCATTTCTTTCCACAAAGAGTTCGGTGTTTATATAGAACAGCTAATGCTATCTCAGAAATGATTGCTGGGGAAGAAAACTAGATTAATTTTATTTGGAGGAGTAAAAACCAAAACAACTGGATTTAGACAACAAATATTCACTTATTTAAAAGTGCTCGGTACTAATTTTAATAATAGAAATACTTCACTGGGACTGTAGAGAAGTGGTTAACCTGGAACTGGGTTGTTAGTTGGGAAGCTTCAGAGATGCCCTTGTCTCTGGCTGGTCTTACGGGTGTGCCTGCAGCTTCACCTAGCTTTCTGTAGATATTGGCACCTGAATTCATGTTCTCATGTTTGCATAACAAGCACTCATTAGCCACTGAGAAATCTCTGCACCTCCTGGAGTTCATCTTTTTATAGAAGAGCTAAGATCATGTAAGACAAACTCCTCACACTTTTAAATTGTAGTACTGTTGGAAAGCAACCCTAGATTTTCCAAGTCAAAATAAAACAAGAAAACCTCTAAAGTGATCCAGTTGTTTTTCTAACGAGTGTCATGATGCTGGCATGCCTCACTGACCTTTCCTGCTTGCATTTGCAGTTCTTGTATGTAAAGGTCAAACCATGCCTCTGTTGTGGACCAATCACACATTACTGGAAACAGGGCAGATTTGACAAGCTTAGAGAATCGGACACTGTGGGTACATTTAGCTTAGGAAGGATAGAAATTCCTCAGTGCTTAATAAAGACCCAGTGGGAAAATGTCACATGGATACACAACTTTGGAGTAATTGTAATTTTATACATTGAACACAATAGTGGGAATTAGACACACAGACCATCCACTGGTACTTCAGAAGCCCAAGTCTCATGTTTATTAACATTTTACCTGTTTTCTTTTATGTTAATACTTCTAGCGTAAACAAGTGGTCATCTATTTTCAGTTAGAATTTCAAGCATGGTATTACTCTGAAAAACATCTAATCCCCACACTTTCAAAATCAAAACAACTAACAAAAAAGGGAGAATACAATAAAGTATGAGACAAGCAAACACACAAACAAGTCAGGTTTGTTTACTTACCTTATTAAATAGAGCACACAGATGAGTTCTCAAAGATATTAAAGTAAACCTTGTGTACTTGGCAATGATTTTATATTTCCAACATGTATGCATTGTTATATTAAATTAACAAACGTTGAGGCTTGTTTTTTAGAGCTTCAGTTCAGGGATCAGAGTGCAGAGTCTGAAACATTTTTGTATTTTTACAGTTTTTCTGAATGATTCTGAAGCATGTCTAGATTTAACAACTACTGGGAAAGAAACTGAGAAACAAAGAGCTGTCTACTGATGGGTACAAGTGCCATGATTTCCAAGGCTTATTTCTAGATACTATATTATCATGACAATGTGAAAATTTAACAAGTATAGAAGAGAATGACAGCAAAGGGTTTATTAAAACATTTGGCATTCACTGCTGATGCCTTCATATAGATAATATGTAAAGGAAGACCAAAAAACAAGACAAAGGGTAAGGTGAGCTTGTTATAGATTTATGTACAAACTAGATAGTAAGGTGAGCTTGTTATAGTTTTATGTACAAACTAGATAGGGCTCTGGTCGTCACAGTTTCCTTCAAAGAGGAATGCAGATGTTATTATGAAGGTGATTATGAACTGTTTTGGACTTCACTAATATAATTGTTGGTAACAATCTGACTTGGCTTTGTTCAGAGGAAATTCATTAAGGGTAGAAATAAATTCACTCAGAGGAGTAGTGCATTCCATCCCTAGACTGTGCCATTGGTCTGCCCATACTATACAACCGTTCTGAAGATTTTTGAGCTGCTTGATATGACCATTAGGCCTCTTAACCCAACATGTAGCAGGTGAGGCTTTTCATGTATATGTCCTGTTATCTCAGTCCTTTGGAGAAACCCTTGAACACTACTGCACAATTATTTGCTTGTCCTATTCATGGGGAAATCTCCTATAACTTAAAAATGTCAGTTTACACCCTAGCACAACTAGAGATCACTGATACCAACACGTGTCTGCTGTGGGTTGTCTTTCTGTATGCTGTGAATATGCGTGGCTCACATTGAATATTAAATAAAGCTGTTTTGGCCTATGGCAATAAAGGAGAGATACAGAGAGAAGGGCAGATTCGAGAGAGACACTAGCCCACCGCCAGAGGAGCAACAAGATAGCAGATTAGTAATGCCACGGCCACATGGCAACATATGTGTTAATAAGAGTGGGTTAATTTAAGATGAAAGAGCTAGCTAGCATGAAGCTAAAGCCATAAGCCATACAGTTTGTAATTAATATAAGCCTCTGTATAATTACTTTATAAGTGGTTGCAGGTGGGAGAGATTCGTCCAGACCTTGGGGCTGGACTGGACATAGAGGAACTTCCCTCTACAGGTGTCTGTTCATGCTAAATACAGCTTTTAACTAAAAAAGAAAATAAAAGCAATGTAGTCATTTCTTTTCTACTGATGTGATAAAACACCATGAAAAAGGCAAGGACTTATTTGGGGCTCAAGTGTCCAAAGTGATTAGAGTCCATTCACCATTATTGTATGCAATCAAGGCAGCAAGCACTAACCATGGAGGCAAGATTAAGACCTGATCCACCATCAGGAAGCAGAGAGACAGAGAGAGACAGAGACACAGAGAAAGACACTGAAATGGAGGGACAGAGACATAATATATATTGTATATATTATCTATCTATCTAAATGTATATGTATATGTATATATATATAGAGAGAGAGAGAGAGACAGAGACAGACAGAGAGAGAGAGCAACCCAAAATGTCACTTTTTGAAACCTCAAAGCCTGTCCCTAGTGACATACTTAACAAGGCCACTCCTCCTAAGTCTCTCCAAACATTCAACAACTGACAGTAAGGTCTTGAGATGCCAGAGATTTATAAAGCATCTTATTCAAAATATCGCAGGTACTTGTCCTCCAAAGAATGACATTATCGTGCAATACTTTGTGGGCAGTGGCACTCAGAACTGTGCAAATCTGTAGGACTGCACAAACCTTTATGAAGTTTCATTAATTTAATTATCTGTGGGAAATAGGGTGAAAATGTCGGTTCTATAGGAAGAATCACTTCCTTGTCTTAGTCATTTTAAAAGTAAAAGATTCATTTCAAGGAAATTAATAAAGGGATACGCAGGACTTTGGTTGAGAAGTCATCCTGTTGCTGATGCTCAAAGCAAGCGTTCTGAATGCAGTCTGTTTTTAGAGCTGGTAGGATACCTTGCTAAGCCTTGATGCAGGTAGGAAAGGCTTGGTCCTTCCCAGCTTGCTATGCCAGCCTGTGTGGACTCCCTAAGAGAGGCCTTATGCCCTAGGAGGAGTATATGGGAGGTTGAATGGGAGGGAGCTGGGGGGAGAATGGGAGGGAGGGGAAATTGTGGTTGGTATGAAAAACACAAAAGATGATGTCCTTTGGGCTGTTTCACATATAACAAACAGCAGCTAAAGTATTGCATTGCCCATCTGCTTTGTAGACATTACTCTCACGAGCCATGAGCCTATGGGATGATTTTGTTAACTTTTCTAAGACCTTCCATATTCCACACTTCTTGTAATCCTTCCCAAAGTCTTTTTTTTCCTACCCCAAACTCCTTTTCCACTTTTCAAAGATGGCATTCTTCCAAATGATGTGCATTGTAGACTTTCTTGTTACCTGGATGCTTTTTTAAGCTCATAGATATATATTGTAGCTTGTGATAACCAAGGCATCAAGGATAAATCCAGTTTGCAACTTACAAAGATCTTTTAATTAATGAAATGACATTCACACTGGAAAGTAAGGTATCAAAAGTAGGTTAAGGGGGTGGAGATACCTGTAGATCAGTGGTTAAGAGTACTTGCTGCTGTTACATAGGACTCAAGTTCCCAGCACCCATATGGTGGCTCACAACCATCTGAAAGACCTCTTCCTGGCCTTAGTGGGTATCATGAACATATGGGACATACACATACATACAGGCAGAGCCCCTATACGTATATGGATTTAAACAGGTTAAATATAATATACATAAATACCATTTAAATTGATTAAGACATTTTAGGCTATAGAAAGATAATAACTATTGTACTTTGTATAAAATCCTATCATAGTAACTTAGCCTGTTTTTTTCTGTCCATTTCTAGAGAAGAAGGTTTAGGCTGATATGTTTTTCTAGACAATTTATACTAATTACTTTCATTCAGGAAAATTTTACACAGAAATTATTATTGTAACATGAAAAAATATTGGGATATTACAATTAATTTCTAAAGTCTTTGATGAATTTAATACAAACACCTTAATTCACTGATTATATAAAAAGAATAGTGAATATCCTTCATAGTTAAGATAGTGTTGAAAAGTGAATTTGGAAAAAGTTCTTCCTCTTCTATTTGTGGAATAGTATGGGCATTGATATCAGTTTTTCCTTAAATGCTTGAAAGAATTTAGCTTTGAGGCTCTTAGTGGATTCAATCACTTTACAAATTATTTGTCAGTTCAGGTTCTATATTTCTTTGAGATTCAATTTTGATAGATTGCGTGTTTCCAGGAACTTATCCATTTCATATGGATTTTTCAATTTGCTGTTATGGTGTTGTTTATAATAGGTTTTTCATGATGGTATGTGTGTTTGTGATCTCCATTTTGTTATTAATGGCTTTTAAACATAATTCTTAACCTAGATAATATTTTGTTGGTCTTTCTCCACTTCTCAAAATACCAAATCTTTGCTTTAATTGCCATTTGAATCATTGTATTGATAATATTCTTAGATAATAGTACCTAACTTTCTGGAAAGGTAAATTAAACAACAAATACCATTTCATATAAAAAGTACTATATATTTTTAAACAAAAAGGTTATGAGATCCTTTTTTGGTTCATAAGCGTGATGATTGGGAGTTCACGCCCATGCGTGATGTGTGCCGCCCACTAAACCTTGTTACGACGTCGGCACATTACCCATCTGATGTGAAAGAAGAAAAAAAAAGAAAAAAAAAAGAAAAAAAAGGTTATGAAAACCTCTCCAGTATAAATTTTTAAATATAAATGAGAAATCATAAATACCTGATGGAGGGGAATGCATTGTGTTATCAATTAAAAGCATATATATCATTAAAATGTCCATATTTCCCCAGAGGACATATAGTTTGACCATTCACAACAAACTATGGTGGCATTGTTTCTTCAAATAGAAAATATAATTCTGATCTCTGCATGAAACTGCAAAGTCTTTGCCTGGCCAAAGAAATCTTGAACCATAACAACAACAACAAAAGAAAACATTTGAAGTATCACATCAGTCACTTCAAAACATAATGCAAGGCTCTAGAAAACCGCACACCATAGTATTGTCATAAAGCGTTGACATTGTTTTCTGCTTTGAGATGTGTGTTTGGATATATTGATGTGTGTAAATGTGTCTGTGGTGTGTGTGTGTGTCTGTGGTGTGTGTGTGTGTGTGTGTGTGTGTGTGTGTGTGTGTGTGTGTACATGAACACTGAACATGAAGGAAGGAACGTGGACTTTGCACATGCATGCCCAACATTTTACTGCTGTGGATATCGCTCTGTATAAATAAACACTGATTGGCCAGTAGCCAGACAGGAAGTATAGGCGGGACTAACAGAGAGGAAAATTGAGGGAACAGGAAGGCTGAGAAAGAGACTCCCTGGAGCTGCTGCCAGAACAAGCAAGATGTAAGGTACCGGTAAGCCACGAGCCACGTGGCAACGTATAGATTAATAGAAATGGGCTAAATATAAGAGTAAGAGCTAGACAATGATAGGCCTGAGCTAGTGGCCAAGTAGTTTAAATAATGTAAGAGTCTGTGTGTTTATTTTATAAGTGGGCTCCGGAACTGGCGGGACTTGACAGGAGCTGGAGAGAAATTCTCCAGCTACATTTTACCACCAAAGTAAACTATTAGCTACTGCAGTGAACTGAAGGTTTGGCATGAGTAAATGGACAGACCTTTCCGGAAATAAAGCTTGAGAAGTTAGATATCCTCATGTACAGATATGCTTGAAATATAAATGTAGTCCCTTTGCCTTATGATATATAAATATTTAACTCCAAATCTATAGAATACTTAAATATAAAATTGAAAATTATGAAACTACTAGAAAGAAAGCACGGGAGAAATATCTCAATGATCTAGGCCAGGAATTGTTGCATATCTCAAAAGTAGAGGCCCTTCACACCTAACCCCTCACAACTTGCAGCAGGTGGAAAGAGCTGACCCTGGGGTCATGAGAGTGAGAGAATTTGCCTTGCCCCTTACCAGCTGTAGCAGGCCCTGAACCTTGCCTGGGCAGCACAGTAGAGCTGACTCTGTTGGCAGGGGTCAGGGTGAGCAAGCTCTGAGGGCATGAGTATAGAAGAGCTGGCCCACTGCCCCCTTGTCTGCCAAGTGGTGGTGTGGGAAAGGGAAAGATGCTTCCCCCCCCCCACCCAACCATCTGCCCTCACCTACAGCAGCAGGGCAGAGAGCTGGTCTTGCCTCTTACAGGCTACAGCACACAGGAGTGTGAGCCCTTTACCTCCCCTAGGCAACACAGTAGAGCTGACCATGGTGGTAAACCAGCTCAGGGCTTGACAGCAAGAGAACTTGCCCTGCCCCTTGTTGCCTGCTGCATAGGGTGAACTAGCCAGGGCAATGCTGGAGAGCTCACCATGGTGATGAGGATGAGGGAGAGCTGGCCAATCCAGCTACTACCCAGGTCCAGAACCGAGGCTATGAGTTGGCCCACTCTAACATCCACCCTATCAATTAACTGCTGGAGCACATAAAGGGGCAGGTCCTGAAGACCTCAAGCTGTAGGATCTCCACGACACAGAGCAACAGCAGGATGTCCAAGAGGAGTCCCAGTGAGGGCCCAGTATTGATAGTGCAGCAGAAGCCAGAGGCTTTGAAGGAGGACAATCACTCATTGCAATGAACACTTGCAAGTAAAGATGTATGGAGTAAAGGGGAAATAGTGTGACTCACTGTGCCACACTACAGCTTCCATGACAAGATTTTTTCTTTTAAATTTTATTTTATTTGGTGAGGGGAGGTTGCAAGGGCAGAGGGCAGATACGACGGGATAGAGAGATGAATGGGATAAGGATGCATGATGTGAAATCCACAAACAATCAATAAAAAGATATTTTTTTTTTAGAAAAGCAGAGGCAACATAAGCAAAATTGGACAGATGTCACTACATTGGACTGAAAATGCCCAGATAAGAAAAGAAGCACATGATAGAATGAAGAGAAAACTTACAGACTGAAAGAAACATTTGCATTTATGCGTATGGATGAATTTGAAAATTTAAACTTGTTTGAAGAAACTAAAGTATTCAAGAAAAATGGAAACTTATTTTTAAATGAACAAATTATATAAATAGGTGGTATTTCCAAAGAAGACATTAAAAATTTTTCAATATGTTTAAACATCTAAGAAACACAAATCATAACTCATTCTAGGGTAAGCCAGTTCAGGTACCCTCTCCACTATTGCTAGTAGTCTAACCTGGGATCATCCTTGTGTAATTCCTGGGAACTTCCCTAGTATCCAGTTTTTCCCTATCCCCATGATGTCTCCCTCTATCATGGTATCTCTTTCATTGCTCTCCCACTCCATCCCTGTTCCAGCTCGACATTTGGTTCTCTTATGTTCTCATTCCCCATCCCCTACCATCCATTGCCCACCCCTCATCCCCAGTTTCCTCATGGAGATTATGAAATTGCCTTCCCAGGGCAATCCATGGAGGAGCAGGAGGAGGGAAGAAGGGGATCTGTGATTGGTATGTAAAATTATTAAAAATTTCTTAATAAAAAAAAAACTATCATTCTATTTCACTTCAGACTAATTTTAAAAATTATCCAAAAAGAAAACTAAGAAAAAAGCTTCCACCCCATTTAAAAAAAAGGCAAAAAACAAAGTCTAAGGATTTGTCAGTAGTAAAATAAAGGGAACATTTACACACTTTTTCTCATAATGTAATCATAAGAAAATCAATCAAGAAAGTTCATCAAAAACTTGTACATATTCTAATCATCTTACTTCTTGGATACCCAAAGAAAAAGTATCAGCATTCTATTTCTGCACTCCAATATTTAAGATGCATATTGCAATCAACATAAAGGATCTTTCAAGTATAAATGGATAAAGAAAATATACATAAATAGAATGGATGAATGTCCAGCCATAAAATATTAAAATCATGTCAAGTATGGCACTAAAAGTGAGCATACTGGATGGTACGGTAAATGAAATATGCAGGCACAGTTTTTTGTTGGGACCACCAGCTCCCCAATAACCACACAGAGAGTTAATATTAATTATAAATGCTCACCTGATTTCTTAGGCTTGTTACTACCTAGCTCTTACAACTTAAATTAACCCATATTTCTTATCTGCACTCTACCACGTGGTGGTACCTTTTCTAATCATAGCATGTTCATCTTGCTTCTCTCTGATTCTCCTGGCAACTCTACCCTCTTCTACCCAGTGCTCTCTTTTTGTCCTCAATTCCCACCTAACCTCTGCCTGTCCAGCTATTGGCCATTCTGTCCTTTATTAGACTAATGAGGGCAACAAATATTGATAGTGTACAAAAAGATTGTTCTCCAGCAGAAATATATGAAACTCAGAAGACAGGACTAATTCTAATGTTTGTTCCAAGTTGGTGGAACTGTTTGACAAAGATTAGAAGATGTGACCATCCTGTTGGAGGTTGGTCACTGAGGGTAGGCTTTGAGATTTCCAAAACCCCATTCCATTCCCAGTTGTCTCACGCCTGTGGGTAAGTAAGCTCTCAGCTTCTACTCCAGCACCATGCCTGACTGCCTGCTGTCACACTCCTCACTAAGATGGTCATGGAATATAAGCCTCTGAAACTGTAACCACAAAATAAACTCTTATATGTTACCTTCTTCGTGATCTCTTATCACAGTGATACAAAATTAACGAAAACAATAGTCTACACAAAGCTCCTTGTACTGACTGAGTTTGTATAGCTATGAGGAAAAAAAAAAGGATAATGATGGCACAGTGAACAGGCAAATATTGTAGGTGTTAGCTTGCCACTGCTCTTGTGGGGAATAGTAGTAGGAGAGGAAAGGAGATTAGGGAATAGGGATATCTCGTTGGGAAACCTTGGATCTGATGCTCACCAATCTAAGAGTTAGAACTAAGCAGAGTCAAGGTCATATTTTAGAGATTGAATGTTGTTTTTATTTAGAGTGGATAACTGGAAGACAGGTAGAGGATGATACGCTGTTTCAATAATCTCAAAGTGGCATCTCAAAGGAGAATGTAGATGTGAGGTTACAGAGAAATTCAAACTATAGTGTCAGGATTTCCTGAAGGATGAAAAATTAGCTATAAAAGGAAATGAGTAAAGAAAACCCCACAATGCTTTTTTTTTTTTTTAATGTCCTATTAAATAAATGGCTTTCCTTTGAAGACTGAAGTCACCTGTGCTGTTGATGTGCTAAACTCAACTTGTTATAAGGACATTTTTCTCCTGTAACACGCACCTGCTAATGTGTTTCAGATTCTATTAATGAGCACCATGAAAGTAAACTTACTTTAACACCTGCCAAAGGAATTCACTATTAACACAGAAGCTGTGAAATGAAATCAGCTTTAAAAATTTCAACCCACCCTAGTTCTTACCTAGGTTAAAAAATAGTAGTGTAATTCAGTTGTCTTGCAAAAGCCAGAAAGAGCCAGAACTCATGTGTGTTTTGTCACAATTTTCAGGTAGGGATATTATCTTATGGCTTAAAATTGACCTGGCTGGGAGTATTCAAAGAACAGATTAATCAAATTCTATAAGGACAAGATTATTTGTTTTTTCTCCTTTCAAGAGGAGTACTTGTTAAACATTTGACAAGGCTATCACTGCAAAAAAACAAAAAACAAAAAACAAACCAAAAAAAGGGGGGGACTCCAATTGAATTAAGATAAATTTCTTTTCTTTTAATTTTAAAAATTAGCCCTCAGTCATTTGTGTGACACCTGTGCCTTTACTTAGTAAAAATAAATTCTAAAGCTCATTCTTATTAATATGTTCACAAATTATTTAGGCCTGCACCTTTTGCCAGTGAAAAATGAGCAATGGCAAAGAACAGAATCTTCAAATCTGAGACACCTAGAAAAGAATCTACCACTCTGTGAGAATATGTCACAAGTTGTTTAGGAAGCAAAGATTTTTTTTGTCTTCAACATAGAGAGAATACCTGTTTCACACTGTCTCTTTGAGAAAGGAGCAAGTTGGTGATTCATTTTCCCATTGCCAATACTCAATGCTCAGAATATTTGTGATTGTGTTTTCCTTGCACACTCACCAAAACAACCACAGCTATTTGCAAAGTGGTGGCTAAATATAGAATAAGTGTATCTTCTTCATTAGGAATGGGATTAGCTGTTTTTCCTGTTACTACAATAAATCCCTGACCAAAAATAAATAAACAAACAAAAACAAGTAAGCAAATTTGCAGGATACGGGGTTTTTTTGTTCACAGTTCAAGCTTACAGTCCATCATGACAGAGAAGTCATGCTGGGAGGAGCCGGAGGAAGAAGGTGGTCTTGGGGGCATCTATGGTCAAAACAGTGAATCATTAAGGCTACTACTTTTCTAGCTCTCTCCTTAGTCTGAGAACTAATCTCAAAGAATGGAGCCTTTCTCCATCAAAGTGGTCTTCCCTCCTCAACTAATTCAGTCCAAATAATTGCTGACAGGTATGCTCAGAGGCTTATATCCCGGGGCAGTCTAGATACTGTCAAACTGACTGTACCAACCATTAAGTATGGATTTGTTACCGTTTTGTGCTTAGGAGCTCCATGTATGAGGCTGAGAGCTTATAGATGACTTAACTTTCTTGATATTTATAAATAACTGTCCTTTGTTTTTGCTTTTTTTCATTTTATTTTCTGCTTCTTTTCATCCTTATCCTTTCATGTACTTATGACTTAATTATTTTTCTTCATCTTCTTATTTTCTAAAAGGATTTGAATTATTAATTTAGAGTTTCCTCGTTTACTGTATTTCCTGGTATGTTTATTCTACAGCTTGCTTAGGCAGACAGTTAAAAATGTCAATAGGGCACCATGGTCATTTAGAGTATGGTAGCTTTGTTGCTTTTATTATTTCAATAATGTCTTTAATAAAATACTATTTATTAATATTAGTGTTTATAAATGTGTTCATTTCCTATTTCAGCTCTATGTTTCTGCTTCCAAACATGGACGGATTTATAATTATACTTGGATGCAAGGGTTTTATTGTCAACACTAAGTGCTCCCTTCTCTCCAATAATTCTTATGTGAGTGGGTTTGTCTTAAACCCTTGGAATCCTCAAACTTGCTTCAGCTTACTATACACACATTTCTCCATGATGTCACAGAAATCTATTTGTCCTTTGTATTTAAAGTGTGTCTCTTTTACACAATGTATGACTGATTCTTAATTTGGATTCAATCTGTAAGATTGCTGCTTCTTGATTGGGCATTTAGTCTATATGTGATTTGTAAAAAAAACAATATTCCAATTGTCATTTTTATTTGTTTTACATTTTTCTTTCTCAGTTTCCTCTGTTCTTTTTCCTGATTGTACTTTTTAGTCATCAACTTTTAGTATTCAGTTTTTTCTTTTTTTTTAATTAAGGAACTTTTTATCCATTTTAAATACCAACCACAGATCCCCCTCTCATCCCTCTTCCCTCCCCTCTAGCCTTCCCCTACCAACCCACCCCTCAATTCCCTCCTCCAACAAGGTAAAGACTCCCGTGGGGAGTCAGGAGAGCCTGGTACATTCAGTAGAGGCAGGTCCAAGGCTCTTCTCCTGTGTCAAGGCTGTGCAAGGTGTCCCCCCATAGATATTGGGCTCCAAAAAGCCAGCTCATGCACCAGAGATGGATCCTGATTTCACTGCCAGGGTGCCCCTTAAGCAGATCAAGCTACACAACTGTCTCACTTAGGCAAAGGGCCTAGCTCAGTCCCATGAAGGCTCCACACCTGTCATTCTGAAGTTCATGAGTTCCTTCTAGTTTGGTTTGGATGTTTATATGTTTATGTAGGTTTCCCCATGATAAACTTGAGCCTTGAGGTGGAGGGAGGGGCTTGGACCTGCCTCTACTAAATGTACCTCCCCATGGGAGGTCTTACCTTCTTGTAGGAGGGAATGGGGGATGGGTTGGGAAGGGAGGGCTGAAGGGGCAGGAGGAGGGAAGAGAGGGATCTTTGATTGGTATGTAAAAATGAATAAAAATATTTTCTTTATAAAAAAAAAAAACTTGATGCCACTTGCTCATAGAATCCCTCTTCTCTCTCTTCCACTGGACTCCTGGAGCTCTGCCTGGTGCTTGGCTGTAGATCTCTGCATCTGCTTTCATCAGTTACTGGATGAAGGCTCTATGAGGACAGTTAGAGTATTTATTCACTGATTTGATTACTGGGGTAATCCAGTTCAGGCACTCTCTCCACAATTGCTAGTAGTCTAAGCTGGGTCATCCTTGTGGATTCCTGGGAACTTCCAGCTTTAATCCCTATGCTTGTTTTTAAGCTACCTTTCTTTAGCTTTAGTGAACAGAATTAAGGCATGTATTTTTTTTTTCTTTTAACTTTTTATTGATTCTTTGTGGATTTCACATCATGCAGCCAGATCCCACTCATTTCCCCCACCCCTTTGCTTCCTCCCTCTGCCCTTGTAACCTCCCTTCACAAAAAAACCCCAAACTTCAAAACTAAAACCAAAAAAACAAAACAAACAAAAAAGCAATTTAAAAAATCTCAGCATGAAAGCTGTAGTGTGGCCGAGTGAGTCACACAGTATACCCTTTTGTCCATACATCTTAACTTATTAATGTTCATTGCAATGAGTTATTGGTCTGGTTCAAGGCTTCTGGCTTCTGCTACACCCTTGATACTGGACCTTCACTGGGAATCCTCCTTGAAAGGATCGTCCAATGACGAAGAAATGGATGAGATCTACATGAACAGCCTGGACGTGAGTGGGGGTAATGAAGGGCAAGGTTCGAGGGAAAGAGAACTTGAGGGAGCAGGAGATCCCAGCTGGATCAAGAACAGAGAGGGAGAACAAGGAATGTTCATGGTAAATGAAGACCACGTGAGAATAGGAAGAAACAAAGTGCTAGAGAGGCCCACAGAAATCCACAAAGATGCCCCCACAATAGACTGCTGGCAATGGTAGAGACAGCATGAACTGACCTACTCTGGTGATAGGATGGCCAAACACCCTAATTGTTGTGCTAGAAACCCCATCCAATGACTGAGGGAACTGGATGCAGAGATCCACGTCCAGGCCCCAGGTGGAGCTCCAGAAGTACAATTGGCGAGAAAGGGGATGGTTTATATGAGCGAGAATTGTTGAGACCAAGGTTGGATAAAAACAGGGACAAATAGCCAAACGAATGGAAATACATGAACTATGAACCAATAGCTGAGGGGCCCCCAAATGGATCAGGCCCTCTGAATAGGTGAGACAGCTGATTGGCTTGATCTGTTTGGGAGGCATCCAGGTAGCGGACCAGGTCCTGTGCTCAGTGCATGAGTTGGCTGTTTGAAACCTGGGGCTTATGCAGGGACGCTTGGCTCAGCCTGGGAGGAGGGGACTGGACCTGCTTGGACTGAGTCTACCAGGTTGATCTCAATCCTTGGGGAAGTCTTTGCCCTGGAGGAGATGGGAATGGGGGTGTGGTCTGGGGGCCGGGAAGGGGGAGCGGGAGGGGGGAGAACAAGGGAATCCACAGTTGATATCTAGAATTAAATTATATTGTAAAATAAAATTAAAAAAAAGAGAAAGCTGGCAGGTTGACCAACCCTGCTATCACCCAGGCCCAGAACCAGTACTATGAGGTAGACCACCCCAACATCCACCTAATCTATGATTTACTGGAGCATGTGAAGGGGATAAACCTACAAATCTAAAGCTATAAGATCTCCATGACACAAGGCAACAATAAGGCATGTATTTTTAACATATGCTGATCTACTTAATATAAATTTGCACATGGAATAGCAAACAAAGAAAAAAAAAAACAACATATTCCCAGTTATGACCCTACTTTAAACATTGTTGTATTGTTATTGCAATATATATGCTATTAATAGCTTAAAAATATTACAGGTTTTGCTCTCACCAGTTAAAATTTTAAGGATAGTAAGAAAATGCCTTATAAACACTGAGCCACAAAATACTGTTTTCCTATGTATTTACCATTTAGTATTGACCATTGTCTCCTGAAATCCCTGTTGGCTTCTGGTGTCACATTCAAACTTTAGCATTTTTTTTAAAAGTTCACACTACTGCTTCCAGAATCCTCTAGTTTTTATTTTGTCAGATATACTTTGTCAATTAATATGCTACTAATTTGAAAGTACTAGTATTCGGATCTCAGTAGTTTTTCTTCTATTTGTATCTTTAGAAGAGTAAACCCCCCTCCATCTCTATTCTATCATCTCTGGGATACTTTCCAGTTCCTTTAAATATTTTATTTTAGGTAAGCCAGTTCTCATGATTATTATATGTGGGAAGGTTTGAATGCCTTTTCTACTTTGACACCTTAGCTGAGAATCAGATGGCTCTATTGTGAATCATTTCATATTTTTACCAATAGAAATGACGCCTTACATGTAAAAGAAAAAAAGTGTAAGTTCTGAGAAAATCCTGTCGTGTGAATTTGGTTTAAATTTTTAAATACGAAAAATAATATGCTTCACAATAAATTTTTAAACTAAAATTGATTCCTAAAACTGATAACATGCTCTGGTGGTTTTAATTTCATCTCATTTTAAAAGACAAATTAGATACATTTAAATCTAAAAGTACATTTCATTTTTGCACAGTGTAAGTTCTATGATAGGAATCAGCAATTGAAGACAGATTAAATTAGTGGTTCTTAAACTGTGGGTCAAGACCCCTTGGGGGGGCTGAATAACCCTTTCACAGGGGTCGCCTAAGATGATCAGAAATCACATATATTTACTTTTGATTCATAACAGTAGTAAAATTACAGTTAGGAAGTAGAAATGAAAATAATTTTATGGTTGGGGTCACCACAACATGAGGAACTGTATTAAAGTGTTATAGCATTAGGAAGGTTGAGAACTACTAGTTTAAATGCTTTTTAATATATAATTTGTATGGCCATATTTATGTATATAAACTTCAAAGTTCAAATTGATAACTATATAAACTTTTCATTAAACCCTTTGGAACTGAAGTGCATGCCCACTGACAAGTTCACATTTTAG